>JAOWAN010087738.1:0-10013 GCA_028566635.1 Lobelia cardinalis
CTCTCTCTCTCTCTCTCTCTCTCTCTCTCTCTCTCTCTCTCTCTCTCTCTCTCTCTCTCTCTCTCTCTCTTCTTTTAAGCGAACCTCCCAAATCTCTCTTTTTTCCTCCCTTAAATTTGAACTTTCTTTAATGGCTTCGTTCTTAAGAATAAATCGTCCAATTGTTCCTACTCGTAGCTTTTTCCCGTTAAAGACCCCATTCCAATGTTCATAGTTTACTCTATTTGACTTGTGTCAAATTTACGGTCCGTTTAATATTTATCATTGTTTGCCCTTTTTTTCCTTTTCTTTTTCCTCATTTATCATTTTCTCCTTCATTCATCCCTACTATTTATTCCGTAAATATGCAAGTTCTCTTTTTTCCCTCTCCATGTGATTGAAGATCCCGTCATTTTCCTTCTTGAATTTTGATGATTTTGTGAAATGGGTTTTTGGGTTAAAATAAAAAAGAGTACTATGTAGATGTGTATTTGATTTGCCTCAGTCATTTGGTGTGATTTAGCTTATTAATATTGTCTGAGCATTTATTTCGTGATTTAGATTCTTAATTTAACTCAATTACTCATATGGTGTGATATGTACGTTCATTTTAACTGAAATGAATGTTCATTTTGCATTGTTATTTAACTTTTTATTACATAAATTTTTTAATTTAATTATTCATCTGGTGTAATATGAAAGTTCATTTCGACTGAAATGAATGTTTATTTTGCACCGTTATTTAAGTATTCATTACATAAATCACGATAGTTCATTTTTTGTGATATAGATTAGGGTTGCTCATGGTTCGGGTTGGTTCGATTTTGCCTAAAAATGGCAAAATCGAAAACCGAAAATTAATCTCGATTTTCAACAATGTAAAACCGAAACCAACCCATGCATTATGAAAATTAATTCTCGGTTTTATATTGGTTCGGTTCGATTTTGTCACTTTTTTCGGTTTTGGGCTTAAATGTCATTTTTGGGCCTAATGATTAACTTTTAGCCTCAAAATCAAATTTATGCCTGAGTTTTTATTGGGCCTTTGAGCCCAAACAATTAAGCATTCACAATAAACTTACCATCAATAATTAATCAATTATATATTATACTAATATAGCCCAACAAGACAATAAATTACAAGCTTTAAAAAACATAACTTTTAAAGTTCAAAATCAAATTACAATCACTTATATATTATACTAATATATCATTAGTATTTAGTAGTGATATATACATCGGTTTGGTTCGATTTTTTTTGTACAAAAAATTTCAAAAACCGAAACCAACCCAATCTCTAAAATTCAGAATTTTGAAAACCAAAACCAAACCAATTTGCTTGGTTCATTTTTTTTCATCGGTTCGGTTGGGTTGGGTCAGTTGGTTCGATTTTGAAAATTTTATGTTCAGCCCTAATATAGGTCATCGAGATTCATTTATTTCAAAAACTCATATGATATGATATTAATGTTCATTTCGATTGAAATAAATGTTCATTTCGCATTTGAAGCTACAGTTTGATCATTGAGGTTCATATATTTTAATGAATCATCTGCTGTGATATGAATGTTTATTTCGAGTGGGATGAATGTTCATTTCGTAAATATTTAATATTCATTCGTCGGTGTTTAATGTTCATTTACTTATCCGTTTTTGATATTCAAATTTGAATTTCTCTTAATTTTTGGAGATTAGGTTAGGAATGAGTTAATTTAAGTTTTAATTAAGGATTTAAATTAATCTAATTTTTTAATTTTAATTAAAAAATTAAAGTAAATCCCTTAATTTTAGAAATTAATTGATGGGAGTGAGAGAGTAAGCACACTCTCTGAGGCTCCTTGCAAGGAGCACCTACGTGCTCAATATACAAATTGTGCAAAAGCTAAGCACCTACGTGCTCCATATAAAAACTGTGCAAAAGTTAACCATTTTTCCCTAAGTACCCCTATTTAAGATCCACTTTTATCTCACAACACTCTCTCTCTCTCTCTCTCTCTCTCTCTCTCTCTCTCTCTCTCTCTCTCTCTCTCTCTCTCTCTCTCCCCAACCTTGAATAAGGTTAGTTCGGTCAATTTATGCTTTCTTAATATATGCGTGAAATTTTTTTTTATTATGAAACAAAGTGAGGGAGCATCTCTTTTGGTTAGTGATTAACTCGTTGCCTCAAAATGGAAACATCTCCTCCACTCTAGCTATTATATCATTTGTTTTGAGTTTCTCCCAAGTTCTTAAGGTTGATTAACTTTATAAACAACCGTGTCCCTTGCTATTTCTTCTTTATGGTAGGTAACACATGGTATCAGATATTAACTTTCTTTTGTGGTTAAAAGAAATACCGAACAAACACAGATGGCTATAAATCATTAGTGATACGCAATGGAAAAGAAATTCTACTACAGATAACTAGATTACATTTTTGAATCTATCCTGATATCAGCGACGGTAGAAACAAAAAACTACGAAAAATCTCAGTTGACTATTAACCAACTAACAAAGCAAACATGCTAAGCTTAAGCTAACATATAACACCTCATTTTTATTTCACTCCTTAACATTAGTAACATGTCCTAGTGTGAGCTTCCGCAACCTCTTGGTATTGCTGAAATATCAGTAGCGTAGGATATCTAGCACTGCAAAATATAAAAGCAAAATGGGGAGGCATGCGATTGTGCCAACAATGACCCTGAAAATTTCGCACACATGTTAGAATTAATCAGTTTGCAATAATTCATGAATGCCATAAATATAAAACTTACGTAGTACTAAGAACATTTGCATGTAATCCATATTCGTTTGCAAATGCAAAGGAAGAGACTGATTGTGGTAATGCAGCGTGAAAGAACACCAAATCATGTAATTAGCTCGAAACTATTCATAAACACCACAAATCTAAGAATTTACCGTACAGGAAAAGAAAGCGTAGAGTTTGGTCATTTCAGATGAAATACGTAGGACATTCCTGCGCACTCCCACAGCAAAGCAACCAATGGCCATGGTGTTTGGTCCAACGATGAACCTCAAAATCATCGCGCAGACGATCAACTTCGGCCCACACGCAAGTACTTTTTCTTGCAATGTCATAAACATCCTTGCATTCGAAATTCCATTATGTTATATTAGTTGAAATGAAGTTAATTTCTAAAATTATCAATAGGAAATAAAAATCGAAAGGGAAATGATAATCTTACCCATACAAAACATGGAGACAGCAGAACCCGCTTTAACCATTATCATAATTGCTCCCTGAAGTAAGTTTGGGATTCCGACCGGCAACTAAAACCACCATTACAAAACAAAAAGCAAAAACATATAGGTAAAAAAAGTGTTAGTCAATATGGATCGTGAATAATCATATTCGTCTAATTGTATCAAACTCGTTTCAAATTTAAAAAAAAAATTACAAACTACGTACTTGACTGATATTAATGCCCAAACCCATCCGAAAACACATGGGTTGGGGATCTTGGCAAGTTTAACCTTAACAATCTTCATCAACGACGCAAAGGATGGCCTAAATCTCGAACTCGTACTCAAAATACTCGTAACTCCCCCTCCTTCCAAATTCGTCACCGGATAGTCCTCTACGGTAGGAGGATTCGATGACTGATCCTCCACGTTAGGAGGATTCTATGAGCACAACTCTTTTTTGGCAAGTTGCAACTGCAACATCATCAAAAGGAGCATAGCCCCTACAGTTGATTGCATTTTCAATGAATGATCCTCCACCATAGGAGGAATCGATGAGTCCATAGTAGAAGGATTCGACGAGCTCAACTCCTTTGTGGCACGTTGCAACTACAACATGATCAAAGGATCATAACCCCTACAGTTAACTGCATTATCCGCACTAAATAACGATGTCTCTGCCAAGAGTACCGTACATGGCATTCATAAGCGGCACACCGATGGTAAGGGAACAATTCAACGTGGACAAGAAAAAGCTAGTTATCGTCTACAGAAAGTCCCCTTTGCTGGTAAAATTAGCCCAAAAGGCCATCACGACGAAAATGATGAACTTTGAAATAAAATCGGCGCCGATGAACTGAAAGTTCATCTCGAAAGGATTGAGATGCATCGTGAACTCGAATGTGACGAGAGGGATGATGAAATTGAAATTGAGGCGGTTTATGGTGTCGCATAGCAGTACAACTACGTAAAAATTATCATGACCTAAGTTTCTTATTTTTTCAGTTTTAAATTTTAATCTATTTGTTAACAGATTTACTATAATAATCCGATTAATTGAAATTCACTAATTTTTAACTAATTAAAATTAAGATTATATACATAATAATTTTAAAAAATATCATGAGGCAGTGTGTACGATGTGTGTGCAATGTGTGTGTTGTGTGTGCGCGATGAGTATGCGTGTGTGTTGTGTGTACGACGAGTATGCGCAGAGAGAGAGAGAGAGAGCCGAGACTGCCATGATCGGAGCGAGACGCTGTGGTGACCGAAAAAGGTAGAGAGACGAGGAGGGGATTAGGGCTCATTTGCTATCCGAAAAATGGAAAACTTGAACGGTTTTGCTTAAGTTGCTTTGGGGCAGTTTTTCATCTATTCATTTTAGGGCTTTTGACATTTTAGACCCTAAAGTTTTCGTAGGGTTTCAAAATAAGCCCCGATATTCCAAAAAAATTAATTTGGGCCCTATTGTTTGAAAAATCAATCAATCCAGGGATTTTTTAACGGTTTCATCAAGAAATGGACGGACATGGACTCACGTGCAAAGCACTTGAGTTTTTCAGGGGTGTAAAGGTTATTTTGACATTAGATAAAGTTTGGGGTTTAAATTGAAAAATTTTTTAAATAAAAAACAAAAAAGAAAAGTTTTAATCTAAATGATTATTTACTATAATTAATTTTTTATCTTAATGATAATTAACATAAAAAATTATTCTTTAATTAATATTTATCTTAATTAATATTTACTTAATTAAATTTAAACCTTAATTAAATCATTTCTTAATTACGTCAACATCACCACCTTCCACCGCCACCCACCGCCACCACCCTCTTAACCGCCAGCCAGCCACCAACAAATACCACCACCACCCCCTTCATCCAATCTCGCTCCCCACCACCGCCTTCACCATCCCCTCCTTCACCGTCTTCTTCACCACTCCACCGCCCCCACCACTTCACCATTGTCTCAATCTTGTCTTCACCATTTCCGGATTATCCCCTACATACACCCAAATTTTCAACAAAATTCACCGATCATAATCTTACCAAATTAAATTTCATTTGTTTATTTTTTTTAAAACACAAATGGTCCGTACATACCTGGGGAGACAACAGCATCCCCTGTTTTCAAATCAATAGTATGTGTACTCGCTTGAACGTACCCCCTGTCCCACCGGAATAACCCGCTTCCGCCGACCACCGGCATCTCCCTCACCTTATGAAGCGCGGGATTCCTCCCCAGCACCGTAATCGAGTTCCCATTATACTTTTCCTCCACAAACACGAAATTCATCGCCATCAGGAACCCCAACTCCCCCTGCGAAGCCTTGGCGTAAAACCCCTGGGTGCGTCCGACGAGCTTAGAGCCGAGGTCGGGGGATTCGGTTAGTGCGTCGTCGATCATGCTCACCATGCCGAAGCCGCTGGCGGAGTAATTGGCTGGTGGGTCGATTATGCGGACGCAGCTGGGGGTTTTTCCGGAGAGGACGTCGTGCCAGTAGACGCGGAAGTGGGTGAGCTTTTCTTTTCGGAGTTTGAGGGTTTTGGGGTTTAGGGATTTTGCGTAGTCATAGTTAAAATGTTGGCCGGCGGCAAGGGGTGGGAGGAGAGGGAGGGGGTTAGGGCTTTTAAGGCTGGGTCGGGTTGAGAGGTGGGTAGGTTAGGTTTTTTTTTGCTCTGTTTTTTTTTTTTTTTACTTTTCAACTTAAACCCCAAACTTTATCTAATGGCAAAATAACCTTTACACCCCTGAAAAACTCACGTGCTTTGCACGTGAGTCCATGTCCGTCCATTTCTTGACGAAATCGTCAAAAGATCCCTGAATTGATTGATTTTTCAAACAATAGGGCCCAAATTAATTTTTTTTGAACATCGGGGTCCATTTTGAACCCCCATGAAAACTTTAAGACCTAAAATGTCAAAAACCCTTCATCTTAATCGATCAGTTTCAACTATCACATTAAATGTTGAATACTTCAGATTCAAGCAGGGACGAAAAAAGTTCTTTCAACCAAATTTTAACTCAACTACCTTTACAAGATTCGAAATCTAACATTTTGATAAGCTAAAACACCCTTAATTGATTTATGATAAAAGAGTATGGTTTACACTTGACTGATAGATACATTTCTTGGAAAATCGCAGACAGGCTGGTCATGAATCATGAATGATAGACATGGCTCAACAATGGAGAGCCAAGAGGTAGATTTTGTGGGACCAACCATTTTGATTCCAATCCTTCCATTTTGCCCTCAATGTTTGTTGGTCAATCATAAAAAGATTGTCATTGTATAATATAAAAATAACCATGTACTTTAATGTCCTATTGATGGTTGGACTTGTAAATGGTAGTGTCACACTCAAATATTTCATTTCCAACCCTCCACGACCAATTGTACCATTTTACACCTGTCACTGACATTATAGATTTTCGCTTCCCAACTTGGTCTCGACAGTAGGTATGAGTCTTTTCCTTTTCTGTTTGTTGGGTTTTCAAGCGCGGCTTAACAGGGACGACCTTAAGTAAATTATAGAGTTTGAGCAACAGTAAATAACTTGAAATCATACTTGGTGATAAACTAAGTGGGTAATATGTGTATATTCTTTATATGATATGCACTTGTTCTTGGAGCTAAGTCTCCCTTTAATACTTGTTCATTTATTACTTATATATATATATACTATATATTATAGCACATAAAGTGTAGTCCTCCAAGTGTGGATTATAAATCTCATTACTTGTCAGTTGATTTATATATTATATGACACATAATGTGCAAGTCCTCCCAAAGTGTGGATTACAAATCCCACACTTTATGAGTTGATAATGTCTTTACATTTCTTTACAATGCTTATATATATATTATATTATGCACATAATGTGTAGTACTTAAGAAGTGAGATTACAAATGTCACTCATTGAGTTGATTTATAAATATGTATATATATATGTGTATTTATTTATGCAAACGGATCTTAAAAGTGTGGGTTTAAAATCCCATCCTTTAATTAAATACAAGTTTTTAATTTTTTTTTTATATATAAATTGTGATCCTCAAAATGTTGGATTAATTTTTCATCTTTGGGTTATGATAAAATTCTATTTCTTCATATTTTTCTTTCAAAATGATCATTATAGGATTTAAAAATAAAGATAATGAACCGAATCAAATGAGTAGTTAAATTTCAAGAATGAGATGCTTAATAAGGAGATTAAACAATTGAATCAGATGTCTCATATTTATTTTCGCAAAAGACAACCAATTTCTGGTGAAAAGCATTCATGAAATCAATCATAGACTTGATTCAGCCCTCTTGAATTAGTTAGAATTATTCTCTTGAGTCCTAACAAATCCAACTATGATGACTTATTTAGGGTATTTTTTGATATAATCTTTGAGTTTTTATAATGATTAAATTAAAATATAAGAGAGAGACATAAAAAAATTATGAAAAAGAAAAATCAATAATCAAAAAATCTGGATGAAAAATTATGTAGAACACACCCTTGGAATTGTGACGGTTCAGTTTGTTGGGCAAAAAGTACAGGGGGTAAGTTGGAGAAAGTAAACCTACAGGGCAGTAATGTAAGTTTCCGTTTCCTTATTACTCGGTAACATAAACCCTAGGTCCCTCCCCCGCCAAATTCACTGTTACACTCCGCAGCCCCAAAATCCACCCCTTACGTCCAGCTAATTCCACCGTCCGCCGGCGGCCATGGAGGAGGTATGCGAGGGGAAGGACTTTTCCTTCCCGAACCAAGAAGAAAAAATCCTGCAATGGTGGGACGAAGTCGAAGCCTTCAAAACACAACTGGACCGCACCAAAGACAAACCAGAGTACATCTTCTACGACGGCCCGCCGTTCGCCACTGGCCTCCCGCACTACGGCCACATCCTCGCCGGCACAATCAAGGACATTGTCACGCGCTACCAGACCATGAAGGGTCACCATGTCACGCGCCGCTTCGGTTGGGACTGCCACGGCCTCCCCGTGGAGCATGAGATCGATACAAAATTAGGTATTAAGACGCGCGAGGATGTCTTGAAGATGGGAATTGGGAATTATAATGAGGAGTGTCGGAGTATTGTTACTAGGTATGTTGGGGAGTGGGAGAAAGTTATTACTAGAACTGGGAGGTGGATTGATTTTAAGAATGATTACAAGACTATGGATTTGAAGTTTATGGAGAGCGTTTGGTGGGTATTTGGGCAGTTGTTTGATAAGGGTCTTGTTTATAAAGGCTTCAAGGTTGGTTTCTTTTTCTTTTCTTTTTTTAAAAAAATAAATTTTATTCTTTTCTTTCCACAATGAGTTTAACTTGACTATAACAGTTGTTATTGATAATTTACTTGATACTCTTGTGGGTTTGAAACCATAGAATCTTGATCACAATAACGTTATGCTAAATAATAATTTGATAATATCTTAGGCTAATTTTGAGATGGAAGAAATCACATTTAGGGTATTTTTCCTCTAGAAAATTGGCAGAAAAAAAGATATGAAGTCTTATTTGTACTTTGCTTGACAGGTTATGCCATACAGCACTGGATGCAAGACGCCCTTGTCCAATTTTGAAGCTAATTCGAACTATAAGGATGTTCCTGATCCTGAAGTGATGGTGGCTTTCCCAATTGTTGATGATCCAGATGGTGCAGCATTTGTGGCATGGACAACAACACCATGGACCCTCCCCAGTAATCTCGCGCTATGCGTCAATGCCAAGTTTGTATATGTGAAGGTTAGTCAACACAGGGTTTCTTAAGTTGTCGAATTTGATGGATTGAGCTCTTGCATGCAACTCCATGTATTTAAAAATGTTAGTAGTCATTGTGTTGATTGTAGAGCTTGTCCGTTGCATTTGTCCTGTAATATGGCAAGTGCCTAAACTATTGAACTGACGTTAAATGTGTAAGCATCGAGGATATACATTGAGCCCTTGACTTTGGCATTGTAATTTGTAATTCATGGGAGGAGACATTTCCCGACTTGATCCAGTCAGTTCTTCCTCGAATTGTCTCGGATTCCACTCCAATTCGGTGGGGTCCTACCCCATTTCGTTTTGAGAACATGTGGTTATATCACCCGGGTTTCAAAGAATTAGTGAGTAACTGGTGGGAGGAGTGTGTGGTTGAAGGGTGGGGAGGTTTTGTTTTGATGCGGAAGTTGAGATTTTTGAAGGAGAAGTTAAAGGTTTGGAATAAGGAAGTGTTTGGGGATATAAGGGCAAGAAAAGGTGAGCTTATTAGAGAAGTTGAGGAGTTGGATAAAGTAGAAGAGTCTAGGTGTTTGTCTTTTGAGGAATTGAATAAACGATCGAGACATATTGAGGAACTTGAGGATATTTTGTTTAAGGAAGATGTAAGCTGGCGGCAGAAGGCAAGAGTGAAGTGGGTCAAGGAAGGGGATTGCAATTCCAAATTGTTTCATAGAGTGGCTACAGGAAAGCGTAGACGAGGATATATTAAGGAGATTGAGTTGGAAGATGGAACTATTGAGAGAGATTTGGGGACCGTCGTTAGCGAGATTTCTGATTTTTACAAGAATTTATATTCAGAGGATATTGCGAATCGACCAATGATTGAGGGGCTGGACTGGAGCCCTATTTCAGAGGGGCAGGCAATGAGGTTAGAGAGACCGTTTGAGGAGATAGAGATCCGCCAAGCCATTTCAGAATTAGCCGGAGACAGGCGCCCGGTCCAGATGGGTTTACTTTGGCTTTTTTCCATTCATGTTGGGACATTGTTAAGAGTGATGTTTTGAGAATGCAGGCTGAGTTCTTTGCTAATGGGATAGTTTGCCAAAGTATCAATTCCACGTTCATAACCCTCATTCCTAAAAAGGAAAGG
>JAOWAN010087779.1:0-10011 GCA_028566635.1 Lobelia cardinalis
GTGTGAGTGAGAGAGAGAGAGAGAGAGAGAGAGAGAGAGAGAGAGGGAGAATTTAGACATCAAAGTAATCCTTAAATATTTCGGGAATGAAGAACATAAATCTAGAAGCCAACAGAAATTAACCAACTATGAAGTTTGACTTGTCAAGAAAAACAGGAAGTTTCCATAAAGCTAAGAGAGAGAGAGAGAGGGAGGGAGAATTTATGCAACATAGTACTCCTTAAATATTTCGGGAATGAAGAACATAAACCTAGAAGCCAACAGAAATTAACCAACTATGAAGTTTGACTCAGTCAAGAAAAACAGGAAGTTTCCATAAAGCTACAAAAATCCCTCAAAATTAGAAATATGTGTACTTAAAACAGTTTTCCTGGCCAAACGAACCCAAGCAGCCTTTTCTCAGTTTGCTTTATTATAATTTTTTACTTTCGCACAGAGCTTGTCAAGAGTGCCATAGTAGTTCTGGCTAGCAAGGTGATTATAGGAGCTTGCTTAAACGAGAGAAGGGGTTCGGAATGCAATATCAGTGCGTGAAAGCTTCGGCAGGCCTCGGTTCAAGAATAACGGTATTCCTAAGCTAGAAAACCTACTTGAAAGCTCCTTCTTTGGAAAATGTAGCTTTAAATACGTCATTTCATTCCATAGCATTCGCTTCTGAAAGAATTTGAACCGAAAAAATGGCCACAAAACAAATTGGTAATGATAATTAAAAACATTTCCGGTAATGCCTCCTAATTTTTGTAAGCTCGTGCTCATAAAGTCCTGGCCTACCTATTTTACACTAGTCTAGGGCTCTCCGCAAACTGAAGAAGCCTCGCAGCTGATTGCATATCAGAAAAAGAAGGAAAAAACATGACAAGTCAAAAACTATGGAATTAAGAGAAGATATCTAGTCATCTGGAAGTTCTCAATGACATAGGATGTTATCAACGAGTTTCTGCAGAATCTTGATCAGTCCAAAGTATTTCTCTTTCAGCTTCTTGAAAGTAATTACAGGGAATCTCTCCTCGCACAAATGCAGTATGACCAAATAATTTCAATTAACACCTTTGGCCATCTATGCTCAAGGGCGGAGCCAAAAGTTTACGAGGGGGGAGCGAAATCATATGGGAAAAAATTTTCGGGTCGAATAATCAAACAAACGGGTCGAGTTCATAAAAAATCAGAAGAAGGAATAAAAAACATCGAGAGTTTGGAAAATAATTTTCTTAATAATGACTATCCATTCAACAATAACAATATGAATAAAGATTGAAAATCGTATTGCCGTGCCGCCGTTTCATGCGGGAAGGAAAGAAAAATTGTAAAAATCTGTTGAGTGAGGGAATTCAGAGAAGAAAACAAACAATGTTTTTTGGGAAGGAAACAAACAATGCTTTTAATTGGTCTCAGTTTTCCTTTTCTTTTCGTGTTTTCTTCTTAAATCACCGAAAAATTAAAAAATGGGGAAGGGAGCGGTTGGCAAAAAATTACACCACCCTAAGAAGAAATTTTCGTCGCGGGGGGTCGGCCGCACCCTCCCGACCACCCCTGCCTCCGCCTCTGTCTATGCTTGTCTGTAGGTTCATTATACTTAGAACTGGACTACTCCAACTTATTCCTGACTTCAGCCTACACAACCTCCGCATTCTCAGATGCTTACTACACAATACTACATCCCAACAACTTCGATGTGCATATGAAGTCACAGGTCACCATCACCAACAACTACTATAAGGCTATTTAAGTCCTCATCTTCATGTTTTTTCACAAGTCAATGCTTGCCATTGTAGGCTAATCTAATGCACTCACAAAATTTTAAAAAAAAATTAAAAAATCCTCCACTACTAACCGGTCTTTGTCACAGTCTTGTAAGCCAATAACCGTGAGAGCAGCATCAAAAGGCAGTAGATATACCCTTGTTCAACATTCTTTTCAATTCTGCATACTCACTGACAAGGAATCACTGACCAGGAACCAGCACCACTACTCCTTTCGTCATTGCCAGAGTCCAATAATCTCACCCACACGTTCTCAAGCACTTTAATCATGTTATGGCTGAAGATTAATCAGTAAACTAAACTCGAATTGAAACCTACTCTTGCCTGACCCCGCAAGCCTACGACAGGACAAAAGTAAACACCAATAAATAGCACAAAATCAATGGACTGTTCCAACCTTGAACGATAATTTTTTTTTCTATTTGACATTACAAAGAAAAACAATCTAAAGTCCATGAGCCTCCCTATGAACCAAAGAATTCATCAAACACGGCGGATAGAAAGGGAAAGGAAACCATTGGTAAAACTTTGATGATTTATGTTAAGACTGTAAAGAGAGCTAATTTCAAGAAAAGAAGCATTCCTCTGATTAGGACCAACCATACAAAGAGTAAGCAGGGTGAAAACTTTCATGTATAGTGTGAACTTTTTGAGTGCCAATTTCAGCAAAAGCGGCTAGTTTGGATCAACCATAAGAGTTTTAAGACAACTTAAAAGTTCAATATCAACTTGAAGGAGGTAAGATTTATAGATTATTTGGAATATAGCGGTATACTTCTAAGATACTAACCTCGAAATATTTTTGTGAAAAATAAAGATTAAAAGTACAACGAGGATCCAACCTAATACAAGCAGCTTCAAACAGGGTATGCCTATCTTTGAAGAAAATATAATATCCTTAATTGAAATATAAAGTATTACGTATAAGTTGAACCAATGAAAAGTGGAAACGTCAAAAAGAGTCGTCCATTGCATGCTTGGAGAGCTGCTTTCTGCTGATTCGGGCTACTAATAGATAATCACAAAAGCAAAACAACCAAATGTGGAATGTAGAAAAAAGAAATTGCATGAAAATGTGGAAAGTAGAACTTCGATCAAATTTGAGATAAAATCACTTTGGACCTTGTATGGTCAAGCTTTTAGGATACAACCTCTCTCAGCTTTTTCCATCTGCTTCGGGTCACAATCTTTAAAAAATGGAAACAATCTTAGCATCCCTTTTCGAAAAAGCTGGGTCATATCTGATTCTGTCTAAATGCACTTTCGTGCTAGTGATTAATTGATACAAAAGCAAAACAACCAAATGTGCAAAGTAGAAAAAAGAGATTGCATGAAAATGTGGAAAGCAGAAGTTCGAACAAATTTGGACCTTGTATGGTCAAGCTTTTAGGATTCAACCTCTCTCAGTTTTTCCACATCTGTTTTGGGCCACAATCTAGAAAAATGGAAACAATCTAGAATCCCTTTTGGGAAAAGCTGGGTCATAACTGACCCTGTCTAAAGACTCTAAACACACTTTTCTACATTTTGACAACTCAAATGCAGAATCACCTTTTTCCTGCCAACACCCTTAGAAATGATTTGGATTCCAAAAGTGATTCCACTCCTCCAAAATGCTCACCCACAGTCCTTTTGTCCTAATGACTATTTTCTATGTTAACCTAAATGCTCCAGAAGGCTGGGAATATTTTAGCTTCATCTGTTCAAAGAAACATGCTCTGGCATTCTATGCTCTTTGGTTTTCAAGAAAACATTTTATGTATTTTTTGGTTTTACGTATCAAGCTAAAAATATAGTCCACAATATAACTTGCAGTTAGTGGGAAAACAAATCTCATTAATATAACTAGTCCAATTTTGGTCATGCTGGATCTACTGAAATGTGTACAGTGTTCACAGAACGTATAACATGCATGAATAACTTGTATAGTGCAACCATAAACATTTTAGGTAGTTATAGAGAAACAGCTTAGATGCATGGGAGACGAAGGATGAAGGAAGATAAGAAGGAATAAAGTTTGTATTGTTCATCCCAGACTGCACATTCAAGTTGAATGTTGAATTTCTCTACATATTCTTCTTTTAATCTAATTCGACTTTCTTTCTTAACAACGAAATATATGTTGCATTTTCAATTACCAATGAATCAGGAAATGATTGATCCGTATAAAGCAACAAATGAGTGATGTTGTATATTTCTCTTTTGAACACTGGTGAACTTTCGAATATTATTTTCAGTCAGAAATTATGTCACAAAATTATTGATCTTCTCTGGAGAATCTTTAGCCAACCAATAATTTTTTTTATTTGATATAAGAAGAATACTATGGGATATTTTTATAATAAATCACATACAAAAGAGGCTAAGTGTAATAAAATTATGATAACAAAGAAAATGCCAGATGAGTGAAAAATGAGCATTATAGTACCAATAAAGAAACATGAAGGTGATGTTCAAAGTTGCACGAATTATGGACGTATTAAACTAATGAGTCACATAATGAAGCTTTTAGAGAAAATAGTTGAAGGTAGACTAAGGAGGGTGACAACAATAGAGGCTATCCACAAGAGAGCCTATCCGCAAGAGAGGCTATTCACCTATTAAGGAGATTGATAGAACACACGGGAAGGAAAAAAGGATGCACACATGATCTTTATTGACTTACAAAGGCATACGATAGAGTTCCTTGATAGCTACATTGGGCAATCCTAAAAGAAAAAGGGGTTAAAGTGAAATATATTGAGGTTATTAAAGTTATGTACGATGGGGCATTGACGTTGGTTAGAACCACAACTTAAAGACATATGAGTTTTCAATCACTATACGACTACATCAAAGATTGGCCTTAAGCTCGTACATTTTTGCCTTAGTTACGGATGGACTAACTAGACATCTACAAGACGATATACATTAGCACATGCTTTTGCCGATGACATCGTCGTTTTCGATGAAACAAAGAATTGGTTAATTATAAGTTTGAAAAATGGAGAGAAAGTGTTAGAAGTCAATAGGTTTAAAATAAGTAGGAGCAATGCAAAGTATATGGCTTACAACTTTAGTGGCAAGAGGAATATTAAAGCTAAGTTAAATGAAAAAGAAATACCTAAGGAAAAAAAAATTCGGTACCTAGGATAAATTATTAATCAAGATGAAAAGATTGGAGGGGATGTTAATCATAGAATAAAATTGAGCTTGATGAAACGGAAGGTGCATCTGAAGTGTTATCTAATCGGCATATACCAATTAAGCTAAAGGAAAAATATTATAGGACAGCTTTTAAGGCCTGCACTATTATATGGAACTGAGTGTTGGGCTACTACAAAGGAACATGCTAACAAGATACGTGTAACCGAAATGTGAATGCTTAGATGGATGAGAAAAGATAAAATTCATAATAAATGAATACGAGAAACAGTAAAAATAGCTTTTATAAGTAGGAAATATGAGAGAGAGAACCGTCTAAGATGGTTTGATCATGTACAACGTAGGCCTCTCAATGCTCCAATTAGGATGTGTGATGATATTAGTCTTAATCAAACTAGGGGTAGGGTTAGACCAAAGCTAAAATGGACATCGACAATACGAAAAGACTATGAAATGTATGGTGAGCATTAATTGGATCCCATGGAATGGCGAAAAAGGATTCATGTAGCCGACCCCAAGTGAGTGAATTAAGGCTTTCTTATTGTTGTTGTATGGTATCTACGCAAGCATAACTTGCAGGTGATCACATGCACGTCTACTGCCATAAATAACTGCCCCCCGATCAATTTGGATAAGTGGGTATTTGTGAAAGTAAAAATCCAATGCATATATATTAACATATTTTTATCACTGATTAATCTTAAATTTATCAATCTAAGAACTCAATGTTCCAAACTAATGAGATAAGAGCGTGCATAATTTGTCCAACTCCCAACTTTACAACCAATAACCTTGAAGATTTGGCCATTAGACCCACCATACTTTATGGAACATTTTGACAAAGTGTTAACTAAGAAACAGCTTTTCTGTGATTGCATAAACTGATAGGAGGGTGTTTGGTCTCTCGAACTCCTATTTCCCTCGACTGGGACACCTATTACTTCTCAAATTTTACACCGCATTTGCTTTTTCTGTACTTCAGAACACTGTACACAACTTGAAAACATTGCTCATGCATCTGTCCCCTACAGTTGCTTGTGTTAACAAAATGCTGAGTAGCTGCAAGGAGAATCCTAAGATTGAATGTGGTAAAACTGTATAAATGAAAATTTCAAAATGAACAGATACATGAAACCATAAAAGTTTCCCTTATAAGAGATTTCTAAAACAATGAGAGAACTTTGTCAAATTTTGGGCATACACAACAAAGACGACTATCTGCACCTGTTCAAATGTCTGATATTACACTACATAATCAATAAATTTAGAAGGCATAATCATATTCTTATTTCGTACATTTAGGAGATAAAACAACTACATGCAAGTTCCCCATAAGGTATTTTCTTCATAGCACTCTAGAAAAAAGGTAAAATTAACACCAAATAATCAAAAGCACAACAAGAAATTGCCAAAGAACCTGAATTCCAGTACAAATAACAAACCTGATAGAACTGAGGAATTTGCCAACAAAAGATCAAACCGCTATATCTTAGAAAGAATCATGCACCAATAATCAAGAATGGGATAAAAAAATCTGCAAATTACAAAAGAACCCAAGTCAAATTAACTCCAACCCATGAAAAATTTGCAAGATTCTAAGTAGCTAAAAATGCACGACAAAAAATAATTCAAGAAAAGTTTTGGTAAAGGAATGCAAGATTGAATTTTGCATAAAAAATTTGTAGAAGAATTACACGGATGTAACAAAACCCATGAAGAATTAAGCAAAAACAAACAACAATTACATTATTGAGAAGAAAAAATCTCACCAGGGAAAGGGAGAAAACCCAGAGGGAGAAAGGGTTGGAAAATCGACAGAAGAGAAAAGGGAGACAGCAGAGAACAACTCTTTTGCTTGGTGGATTCCGTCAAATGATTCTTACACGAAATTCACGCGTATTTTACCAATATAAAATTATAATATTTTATTTCGTTAAATATTAATTCAATTCATTCTCCTTACCTTAGCTTGGAGTAGTCAACAAACTGTTTTCTTCAGGGAGAAAAATCATTGGAAATGGAATGAGAAGTTTGAGAAGTATTTATAAGAAATTGAGATTTGAGGAGGACTTTGAGTTCCAATCCATAGATTCCCATTATTGGGCCATTTTAGCTTTACCTCAAATAGTATTTATAGGTCTTCTTAATAATGGGCCAAAACAAATGTTTCAAATCTAAGATAATAAAATGGAGGCCCAAAAGTTTCAAATCTATGATAATAAAATGGAGAAGCAAAAATCCAACTTCCAAATTTACCATTTACATAATAAGAAAATTGGCAACTAGATCTTTTTCTTTTTCTTTTTCTTTTTGGTACATACTTACCATTTAACAAGCACTAGCTATGCTGATTGCCCAGGCAAGTCAGTTGGTATACCGAGCATTTAAGTATTCCGTATTAGGAGTATTTATTTATTTTTAAATATATATATAAAAATTAAAAATTATGTATATAACATGGATATAAATGTATATAAGTTATATCATTATCATCTTCATAATTATTATGTATATTTTTATTTATATCATATACATAATTTATAGTCTTTATGTATATTTGAAGAATAAATAGGCACTCCTAATATTGAGCGCTTAGGCGCTCAGTATAATTTTCAGATGTAAAGGGGTTTCAAGGAGTTCGGATTTTTTGTGACAAATAGAGTGCTACTTTTTGTAATATTTTTCTAAAATCTCATCCTAATCATTTAAAAGATGATCCTAAAATTTAAAACTCACAATTTTAAAATATGTATTATTCTTAAAAGTAACGTCACATGAGGTGACGTACTATTTGGCACAAAAAATCTTAATTCGGATTAAAGGGTTGAGTTGGATTGAGTTAATTATTAGAATGGGTATATTATTTGAATTAAAATATTAATATGGGTTAACTGTATTTTAAGTCCTATAATTTTTATGAGCTTGCAAAACGAGTCCCTAGATCTCAAACTTTGTAATTTAGGCCCTAAAGTTGATTTTTTGTTGCAATTTGAATCCTTTTCGACGGTTTTTGTTAATCCACACTTTTCTAAACTCTGAAAATAGAAGGAAATTTTTCATTCACGGACATTGAGAAGATCAATCCATTTGGGAACTCATTTTGTGAACTTACTAAGATTTTAGGACCTAAAATATGATTAACACATAAATCTTAATTTTTGTAAATTTTGAACTAATATTATTTTTTAAAAATATTAATATTATATTATATATCAATTTTAATAAATTTTAATTTTAATCCACTAATTATGATTACATGTAAAAAAAATATTTAAGTTAAAAATCATATCCTAATTAAAAATATCTAATTATATGCTAATAACATACTATTTATATCCCAAATACTTAATTTAAAAAAAATAATTAAAATTAAACATTATGTATTAAACAAAATTAAAGACTACAAAATTACCTACAACCATTTTACTTTAACTAATTTCACCTAATATTTTAATTAATTTCATCTATTATTTAATTACTTTTTCTTACTATATTAATACCTGATTAAAACTTTAATTATATATTACTTAAATAACTTAATTAAATACATTATTTATATTTTGTTTAAATTATTTCACCCAATACCTTAATTAATTCACCTAATACCTTAATATTTAATTAATGTCTTAGTTATATCTTATCTAAATAATTTAATAAAATAATTTAATTAGTGATGATCGGATTTAGAGGAAGAAGAAGGTGGGGATGGTTTAGACAGGTTAGGGTAGAAGTCTATGAGTGAGTTTTTGAGTTTTGGTAGGTGAGAGAATCAGGTGGAGGGAAAAGAAAGAGGAATGGGTGAGTTAGATATAAGGCATTAATTAGATATTATTGTATTTAATTAAGTTATTTAAGTCATATTTTTTTAACGCTAAAATGACGATTTTATTCCATTAAATTACGAACAATTACATTTTGTAAGAAAAAGGGAATACTATCCAACCATACCATGCTATCAGACAAAGAACCAGCAGCCCGAGGAAGAGAGTGTGCTACATGATTTGTTGATTGCCTAACGAAATGAATGGAGGTTCCACCAACCTCCATTAATAAATGACGACAATCGTCCACAATAGAGCCAAAAGAAGAGCTATCTACCTGCTCCGAATTTATTGCGTTGACAACTAATAGGTGAAATTAAATAAAGTAAAATGAGTGTACGTAATTTTGTAATATTTAATTTTGTTTAATATACAATATTTACATTTAGTTAATTTGTAATCTTTAATTAGTTATTTGATATATAATTAGTATGTAATTAGCATATAATTAGATATTTTTAATTAAGATATAATTTTTAATTTAAATATTTTTTTTAACTTTTAATCATAATTAGTGGATTAAAATTTAAATTTCTTTAAATTTGAAAAATATAATATAATATTAATTTTTTTTAAAAAGATAATATTGGTTCTAATTTTACAAAAATTAAGATTTATGGGTTAATCGCATTTTAGGCCTTAAAGTTTCAGTGAGCTCGCAAAACGAGTTCTCCGTTAAATTTTAACGAAAACCATCGAAAAAGATTCAAATTGCAATAAAAACCCAACTTTAGGACCCAAATTGCAAAGTTTCAGACCCGTGGACTTGTTTTGCGAGCTCAGAAAAACCAGGTCTAAAACGCAATTAACCCTATTAATATATTGGATACTCTTCAAAATTAAAACAGAATTTTTGAAAATTGCTAAATATCATTACTAAATTTCTTATTTTCGCTCAAGTTTAACAAAACTGTCATTATTTATCGTCCTTAATTTTTCGAATCGCCTCGTAAGTCGTAATATTCTCACGTTGGGTGTCAAAATTTACTTTTGATATATGTTCATGCGTTGACATTAAAGCAAACTAAATAACCGTATGACATTCATTTTGTTTTTGTTTTTAGACGAGCAACGGCAGGCGTAATTGTCTCCCTTGTTGACCGGTGGAAGACTTGGTCTTAGATAATGAAAGTCCTCTGTTTTCCGTCTGGAGAGGTTTGACATATGTCAAGATCAAGAAGAGCAAATGATGGATGGCCGCCCTTGTAGTAGAAGAGGCGGAGTAGTGGCGGGCATGCTGGGTGATCGCCTAGAGTGCGCTCCACGGCGGGCTTATGTTACTCGCA
>JAOWAN010087790.1:0-10011 GCA_028566635.1 Lobelia cardinalis
TTTTTAGTTCTCTGTTGACGACTTGTCAAACCAGTTGTTAAGACAGTTGTGCTAGCATCTTCACGCACAAGTGTCTTATTCACTGGGCAGTCCTAACGACTTAAATTCTTCCAGAAGACTATCGACTACTACTTTAGTTATGATTCCGCATGTCGATAAGCCTAAGGACGTGGGGGATTTACGTCCAATCAGTTTGTGTATTTTGTTTGTAAGATGATATCCACGATCTTAGCTTCTTGTTTCTCTACGTTTTTGCCAAATCTCATTTCAGAAGAGCAGGGTTTTGTGCAGGGCAGAAAAATTGAGGATAAAATTGTTTTGGCGCATGACTTGGTCTCTCACCATGACAGGAAAACTAGGGGTACGGCAACATGGCTTTGGAAATTCTATATGTCAGAAAGCGTATGACAGAGTAGAATGTGCTTTCTTATTACATACTATGAAGGTATGTGATTCTCTACGGTAATTGCAAGTTGGTTATGAACATTCTGGATAGCACTTGGTACTCAGTGAAAGTTCTATTGAGACACTATCCCATATTCGGAGTAAACTAGCCGCACAACCACATCCTGGGCTACTCTTCCATTGTCAATTGGTTTTGAGATGGAATCCAGACTTTAACATGGTATCAAAGCAGGTTCTACACGTGCGAGCCCAACGACGCACGATGTCCCGGCTACACGCGAGGGGGCGTATTGAGACACTATCCCAGTAAATTAACCGCACAACCACTTAATAAAGATCCTGGGCTACTCCTCCCACTGCCAATTGATTTTGAGATGGAACCCAAACTTTAATTTAAGATGAAACCCAAAACTTTAACAAGTTCAAGGGCAGCAGCATGGAGTCGTCAAGGGGTTTGAAGCAAGAGGACAGATTGTCTCCTTTACTTTTCGTTCTTGCATAAGAGGTTATCTTTTCGTGTCACAAAAGAAATGGAGCTTGGTCATATTCAGCCTTACTACACGGAAAGGGGGAATTTCGTCATCTCTCATTAATTTTAGGCGGATGACATGCTTATTTATAGTAATATGAGACACATTTCAACGCAAGTCTTTAATATGTGGAAAGTTGTTTATGTAGGAATCTGAGCATTACAGCAGGGATAGAAAGTCGAGGCACGTTCAGAAATGTTTTTCTTAAAACGAATTTGTTCTCCAACGTATGTGCTTTGAGGATGTGTGGATAATCGTTTTCTAGGATACAACCGAAACGTGAATTCTCCTTTACCACAAAAGAGATTTCCCTACGAACTAGAATTGGAAAGCAAAGAATACCAGTATATTTAATT
Organism: Lobelia cardinalis; assembly: GCA_028566635.1. NCBI lineage: Eukaryota > Viridiplantae > Streptophyta > Magnoliopsida > Asterales > Campanulaceae > Lobelia > Lobelia cardinalis. The sequence goes on from JAOWAN010087790.1 coordinate 1,292, forward strand.
TTTTATTAAAAAAATTAGTTTTTAATTTAATTTTATAATTTTGTAATGATTAAAGTAAAATATAAACTAAAAAATATATATATAAATGAAATCAATGAAAAAAAAATCAAAATTTAATAAATTAAGGTAAAAATCACATTTGAGGAACATAACCTATAAATCTATCTCTAATTTTAGTTCTTATGAATATTAAAAACAAAAAGAAAAAGAAGGTGTGGGGGCAGGGGAGTGGTGCAGGGGGGCATTGGGCAAAAAAAAAAAAAGAAACTAGCATGATGGAATGTCTGGAGTCTGAACCACTCACCCTTTCGTTATTTCTACACGTGACATACCCCCATTTTAAACACACCTGCTGCATACTTAGCTTGCTCAATTTGCGGGAAGATTTCTGAGCAGAGTAGGATAAGAAAACTGCAGGAATGGCCACTTTACCACATGGGTATTTGAAGATGATTGCAAACGATTGGAGCAGCAGCAGCAGGAGGACGGGGACAGCTTTGGTGGGAATTTCGGCTCTTCCTTTCTCTCATCCTCGGCCAAGAACTGTTATTCAAGCTTCTATTAAAGGTTTGTTCTTGTTCTTTTAATTTTTTTGGGATGATTTCTCCTTCAATTTAGATGTTGTGGAGGTTTACACTGCAAGTTAGCTCTCTACCCACTTCCCAGATTAGCTTATCTTAAAATTACTACTTCTGGAATTATTTATTTAGTTCTAGAGGATAAGATTCTACATTATTATATTGTGCTTAGAGAATTCCCTTCTGGAAGTCAAAATTTTTGAGGATGAAAATGAATGAACGTTGGAATATTCTTAATTGTAAAGATTAAAGATTTTTGCTAAATTTGTGTTTTCTTTAATTAAGATAAACTTAACAACTCACGACTTTTGTTTTTGTTAAAAGAAGAGATATTAGTTGCAAGAAATAATTTATGAGCTTAGATTTTGAAACATGATTCATTGTGAGGAAATTTGGAGCATCTAATAATGGAACAGTCTGAATATTTGGGCGGAATGGAGGGAGTAACTGATATAAACTAGGTAAATAGAATAGAAAGAACCTTTAATTTTTTTCTTATCAAATGTAAGCAGATTCTCATCAAATCTTGAAATGAAAATTAATTTAAGAGTCACATTAATACTCAATTTATGAGGTGATGGAGGGAGAAATTGATTATTCTTGTACATATTGTAAAGGGTACTAGCTAGGAAGTAACAAAAGTTTCTATTTATGTTTCTATAGGGGTTCACTTGCTCTATGTGGCTATGCTTTTGAGCATCTGGGTAGCACCAAAATCATGAGTCGTTACCATTTATGGCAAAACTGGGGTCTGTTTACTTCCAACTTCTGACTCAAATTGATATTTCTTTTTCCCCCTTACGTCTTGTAAGGCTGCAAACTCAAAATTGATCAATGATTAGTTTGTTTTTTCTATTAAGACTTCTATTTTATCAGCTTTTACTAATGGATGAATGGGGTTGTCTGAGATCTGATTAACGAGGAGGTTCTTCCCATTGCTAGTTGGTGCAGAAGGCAGGGACCATATTCTGAACTCTCCCCATCCCCACAAAAGTAGACCCGGTTTTTCATTTGTTTTTCCCCAAACAAATGTGCTGTTTCTAGAAGAGGATGTAAATTTAGTGCAATTTAAAGAAAACTAAGAAAAGTAATTTTACAATACTAAAAAGCTTGACTTGTCAAATTGGAGTATTTTCTTGGTGATGAAGGATACAGTTACGAAGCAGTAGTTTATCTAGGACATGAACAACTTGAGGCTGTATTTGTGAATCTCTAAGAACTCGCAACAAGTTGATGGCTTCTTCAGAGAAAGTCTGACATACATATTGCTTATTATAGCTCTCTACAATTGCAATACATATTCTAATGCATTATGGATATTGGATCAACATTAATTTTAACTCCCTGGATACCATGATAATTGATGGTCATAATTTATCAATGGTTTAAACAATGAGATATACATGAAGCAAGGGTAAATGTTCAACATGTGTACTGGGAGGAAAAAGTACTTTCAAGGATTTCATGTTCCATAAAACATTGTTAAATTGGAATATATACACTATTTAAACTTTTATGCAATAGAAGTGATGCGGGAGAAAATTCATATATCCTCTAATATATTTAGGGTACTGGACATGATATGACATGGGTATGGGGTAGCTGATGGATAATTACATATATTGCAAAAGACTATGTCTTTGGCTACTTGGAAACCTGCACATACACCAATATCATTACTCATAACCTAGTCCAGGTATCAAAGTATATATTCAATTCATAAAATTAGGTGAATGGATTGTTTAGTCATATTCACATCACTTGGTTAGTTTTTAAAATTGAACTTTAAGATCTTTTGCAACTGACCATTTCCCTGGGCCAGTCTTGCATCATTAAGTTTGTTGTGAATCCAAATTACCCTTTTGAATGTATCCCTCTTTATAAAATCTTATGAAGGTTCAAGCTTATTTTATACTCCACAGCTTATTTGCTGATGGAGAACATTCATTTTTTGAATGCGATATAGGTTGAATTCGATGGTTCATAAATTTTCATTCTGATATCTGATACCAATATATGTGGGATTGAGAACCGAAAGACATACATTGGTAGGTCATTGGTTGAATATTTTCTTGAGCTGTAGTGTGTATTAACTTGCTGAAGATGTTTTTGTATCTCCTGCGAGTAGGAAAGTCTTATCAGAGTGGATGATGCAATGGATTGGCTCTTGGTACCTAGGGGGCTCTTTAATAGTTAGTCGGCTATAATGAAGATCTAAGTAGAGAAAATAAGTTTCTAGTTCTTGTTGTTACATTCATGAAAAAGTTCATCTATTGTCCTGCCAAAATATTCTTACACCAATCCCATCTACTTCAGTTTCGAAAGGTATTATACCCTTAAAGGCCTTAGGAACAACATTGTTCATGAACCCTTCTTATTTTTTGCTGTCTGCAAGTGCAAGATCTCGACATCCATAACCACAGCCCACAAATTGTTCTAAGTTTCTAATTTAATCTGGATGCTAATAACCTCGTTCGAAGTTTGTTACTGCGGGGAATTTCCCAAGGATTAACACTGAGAAATATAGCTCTGCTGTGCATAGTAAATATCCTATTTTGTTAGCTCAGATGAACCCTGGTCCTCCATTAAAGTGTGCCCCGAAAGATTTATGCTTTGTCGCGCGTAGCCTTCATCTGCGGAACATTCAAGTGTATGGAATTTGTAAACAGTCATGCATTTCTATTTAGTGGAAGTTCATGTATAATATGGAATTTGTAAACAGTCATGCGTTTCTATTTTGCAAATGTATTTAGAGCAGAAGATTTTGTAACAACTCGTCTTCTTTTTGATCCATGAACACTTTAATGATGCTAATCCCTCTATTAAACTTTTTTGAATTACAGAAAGAGTTCTTTTGCATAGACTTTCTACTATTGGATGTTCTGCTTTTTCAAGTAGAGGAATCTGTGGCTTGAATTCAAAGAAAGAAATTCCCAGAAGCAGCAGCTCGTCGGACTCTAATGGCACCGAAGATGAATCATCTAAAAAGACCAAGGCATGTATAAGCAAGAACTCATAAAATGAATTTGCTAATTTCCTTTTCCTGCACCGTAAATGTAAAAGCAAGTGGGGGAAGGGTCTTTGAGACGCAGTCCCAACATGGCCTATTTTTCATGGAGAAAAATGACTCATTTTCAGCGGAAGTAGTTTCCTCATTTAAAACACAATTTTATACTCCCCCGTAAAAAGGGTGATATGTGATCCATTGAAAGTTCTTTACTTTAAGAGGCCAACTTTAACGTGTAAAGAGAACATAAGTGGCATGAAGAGCATTCCCTTCCTTCCCTCCCCTCTCCCCACTTATGCACATTATTTCTTATGGCCAAGTGAAGGGAGTAAGTTGACACTTTCTGTATTGAATATTGACTTGTTTATATTCTCTGCAGTTGAAATATATAGAGTTTCTTATACTTATGACTTCTTTCTTTCAACTGTGGATAAATAAATGCTTTCGAGAGTTTAGGCTTCCTCTATGCGTTCACTCTGTGAGGATAAAGGGGTGCTTGAAAGTGGACCCAGACATAGGCATATGCGCAAAACAAGAACATCTCAAGTTAAGGACAAAAAGGTCGTAAAAGATCAAGTAAACAAATCTAAAGCATCTACGGAGGTTTAAGACGGAGATTATTGTGTTTCGATTCAGATAATCAAATAAGGTTGAGTTGGTTACACTAGCTTTCCTTCTCAATGTGACTTCTCCCTTTTGCAGACACCGTTTGGCTACTCAAGGAAGGATGTCCTATTGATTGGACTTGGAGTTACTGTTGTTGGCATTGGTCTTAAAAGTGGATTAGAGGTATTACGACTTCTATTTCATGTTAGTTTATTTTCAATAATATTACTGATTAACGTTCTTATGATGGAATTCTTATAATAAACTCTGTTTGCAGTACTTCGGAGTTGATCCTTTGCAGGCTGGTAATGTTGTTCAGCTAGTGTTGGTCTTGGGTTTGACTATTGGATGGATCTCTACATATATTTTTAGAGTCTCCAACAAGGAAATGACTTATGCTCAACAATTACGTGACTATGAAAGCAAGGTCATGGAGGTCAGTTAACGACTAGTGCCCAAGCTAAAGTTCTTTCTTTCATTTGCTACATCTCGGTGGTTTATATCAATCGTGGTAAACATAGTGAAATACTCTAGTTTCTACTCTTCTCTTTTTGATATTTCAGTAAATTCTACTTTGAATGCTTACTTAGACCTTCATGCTCCTCTCGCATGACCACGGTTCAATCCTCATCCAAGTCACATGATGGCAACTTCCCCTCTAGAAGAATTTGATTAACCCTCAGACATATAATCCAACATATTTCAAGAATCCTTCAATTGTTTTCTCAAAGAAGCCATCAACATATATACCAGGTGTTGAAGCTGCTATTAATTGGCAACCTGAATTTGTCAAACCAATTGAATCTTTACCTATATCCTCCAATGTAGAAAGTCTTTCCAAGGTACAAGCGAACGTCTCTTCTTGTGTCGTAACTCTTGAAATAAAGGACCGAATCCCGACTATAATACTGAAGGCGAAAGGTGTGAGGGAGGATAGAGGTACTTGGGCAAGTGAAACAAAAGAAAGGGGAAGGTACAAAAAGGCGAGCAAGGTGACGTTAATTAAGGAGGGTGAAATTTAGTTGACGTATAATAGCAGTTAGAGACTACAACACAAACATGATGTACAAAGATAACAAGTATTAAAAAACTCATTAATTCTACAATTCGTATAACTTCTTTGCGTCAAAAATAGCGAAAACATAGCAACCCAAAGTAAACCATAGAAAAAAGTAAACTACTTCTAAAACATACTTAAAAGTCATTGAATCTAAAAAATAACCTCCGGAGCAGGCTTCAAAGGCAGAAACGACACAAAGCCCTGTACCAGCAAAAGTTTCCTGTTCCGGTGACTCTGTTGTGGCATAGGGTATGCTTTTTTCCTTTGGATTTAGCTGTTCTGACCCAGATTTTGTCAAATCTGAGCTGTATCTGACCAGAAATGGGTCAGATTAGACCAAATCAAGCTTGATTTGATGGCTGGACCTGATCAAAGGTCGCCGGAATTTAAGAGGGATGCCTCTCACGCTTTGAAACTCAGGTGAGAGGGGTGGAAGAGGCTAGTGCCTTATACCGCTTTTCTATCGCTTTGGCTGAGGTAGTAGAGGTGGTGGACCGCCTTGGGTTGTCACCTTCTGGCCTCAGCTGATTGCAGCACTCGCGCTCCACAACTATTATCTTGGCTCGCATATGTACTCCACTTAGCCACAAAGGCCAAAGATCTTGAAAATGCGTCAAGACATCTCAAAAGAAGTCAAAAAAATTTCTCTTCAGAATCAAGTTAGATATCTTCAAAGATCACATTAACAGCGAAAACCATCTCCGTTTTGTGAGCTTTAAAGACTTGTAATTGCCCATTTTGTTAGATCCTCTTTCGCCTCCAACAGTTTTCTCAACCTCAAGCAAAGGTCCAATTCTTGGCTTCATTGGCACCCAAGCCGACCTTTAAACCATGTCAGATACTTCCATAATATCTAAAAAGATTGATACTGTCACGCCAATACCTGCACCTTCAACAACCTCTCTCACTACGCTCCTCCATGCCAGAATTGTGAAAGAGTCCTCAATTGAGGCTCATAACTTGTATTCATATATATAGGCATTATACAAGGCTATTTAAGGTAATACACAAATCAGTACTTAATTACAATTAGATTCCTAATTATATACACTATTACTCCCCCGCAGTCAGAGCGGGAGAAGTGCTCAGACTGGACCTGAAACGCTCAAACAAAGGCCGGGGAAGACCCTTGGTGAAAATGTCCGTATATTGATAATCTGCTGGAATGTGCAAAACACGGACTTTTCCCATCCACACCTTCTCACGAACAAAATGAAGATTAAGTTCCACATGCTTAGTACGCTGATGTTGAACTGGGTTGCTTGATAGGTACACAGCACTAACATTATCACAATACACAATCGTCGCACGCAGTAGAGGAACACATAGCTCAAGGAGAAGATTACGGATCCAACTCGTCTCAGCCACAGCATTAGCTACACCCCTATACTCAGCCTCAGCGCCGGAGCGAGAAACGGTAGCCTGACGCTTGGATGACCAGCTGAGAAGATTATTACCCATGAATACGCAGTAACCCGAGGTGGATCAACGAGTGTCGGGACAACCACCCCAATCAGCATCAGAGTAAGCCGTGAGGCCAGAGATGTTCGTAGCAGATATCCGAAAACCCAGATCCAAAGTGCCACGAACATAGCGCAGAACACGCTTCAATGCATGCAAATGAGTCTCCCTAGGATCATGCATAAAGAGGCATACCTGCTGGACGGCATATGACAGATCCGGTCGGGTGAACGTGAGGTACTGCAAAGCACCAGCGAGGCTGCGATACAAAGTAGGGAGGACCAGAACCAGCAGATAGTTTCGAACCAGTCTCCACCGGGGTAGTAGCTGGCTTACAATCTGACATAGAAGCCCGCTCGAGGATCTGTAGGGCATAAGTTCGCTGAGACATAGTCAATCCATCCGAATCTCGAGTCATAGCAATGCCCAAAAAATGATGCAAGGAACCCAGGTCGGTCATGGAAAATTCAGTTGATAACTGAGTGATGATCTGCCTAATAAGAGCATCGGATGAGCCAGTAATGATGATATCATCGACATAAAGAAGCAAGTAGGCCACATCAGTACCCTTAGAGTAAACAAACAAGGACTCATCACTGACACACCCAGTAAATCCCACCTGGGAGATCAAATACGTCGCAAACCGCTGAAACCAAGCACGAGGTGCCTGCTTGAGACCATACAGTGACTTACGGAGCAAGCAGACATAGTCCGGATGACGGGAATCCCTGAAACCCGCCGGCTGGTGCATATAAACGGTCTCCTTCAAATCACCATGTAGAAAAACATTTTTAACATCAAGCTGCCGAATCGGCCATGACCTAGAGGTAGCGATAGTCAACACAGATCGTATAGATGCAGGTTTCATCACTGAGCTGAATGTCTCCTCACAGTCCACACCCACCAACTGAGACTTACCATTAGCCACAAGGCGCGCCTTGTATCGCTGAAGTGTACCATCATACTTGTGTCGAAACAACCATAATGACCGAAGAACATTAGCCCCAGCCGGGCAAGGTACCAAATCCCAGGTATGATTCTTAATCATAGCACCATACTCATCTTCCATGGCATGTTTCCAGTTAGTATCCTCAAGAGCAGACGTATGGGAGTGGGGTAAAGGAGATATGACTGGGGTACGGAGGACACTGAGATTGAGTTTGGTGATGGGTTTGGTTATGCCATGTTTTGACCGTGTGGTCATTTGAGGAGAAGTGGGTGGGGAAGGGAGTGGCGATGCGGGAGGCGCACTAAAGGAGGATGTAATAGGAGGGAGTTGGTCACGATTACGATGTTGATATATGTGGGTCCAAGCGTTTGGCCCATGACTCGGTTTAGTTGGTAAGACAGCCGGAGGAGGCGATGGAGGAGGTTGGGGGTTGTGAAAAAAATCAGTTAGAATGCTTGGGAGTAGGCTCGACTCGGGATCGGGAGACCTGTAAGCAGTGGAAGAGATAGACTCCATTTTTGCAAAAGGAAAGATAGACTCATCAAATGTGACATGACGAGATATGTAGATACGACCAGTAGTAAGATCTAGACATCTATAGCCACGGTGATTAGCCGGGAAGCCTAAGAAGACGCAGCGAGTAGAGCGAGAAGATAACTTATGAGGAGCAGTGGCAGATAGATTAGGGTGGCACAAACATCCAAAAGTGCGTACGTGACTATATGAGGGCTTGCGATGATACAAGACAGTAGTCGGCGTAGTACCGTGGAGGACTTTAGTGGAAAGGATGTTGTGCAAGTAGACCGCCATAAGAGCAGACTCAACCCAAAAATTAGAAGGAAGGGAGGCATGAGTGAGGAGGGTGTGGGAAATGTCATTTATACGACGTATCATACGTTCAGCTTTACCATTTTGAGATGATGTTTAGGGGCAAGAGAATCGAAAAACAAAACCATTATGAGTGGCATACTCATGAAAGGGGCCATTGTCAAATTCACCGCCCAAATCACATTGAAAAGACTTGATTGGTTTTGAAAATTGAGTACGAACATAAGTACT
>JAOWAN010087841.1:0-10006 GCA_028566635.1 Lobelia cardinalis
TCTCTCTCTCTCTCTCTCTCTCTCTCTCTCTCTCTCTCTCTCTCTCTCTCTCTCTCTCTCTCTCTCTCTCTCCTGCACACCCAATCCAGCCAAATAACATTCACATGTTTTTGTTTGTTGTGAGTTATGGGGAAAGTTGATCAACACTTTCCCACACTTTAATAGAGTGATTTGAATCCCTACCAACTATATGCCATATCCTCACCCCACCCTTCTCCCATTCTTTTTTTTTTTTTCTCTCATTTTTCTTATTTTCATTGATTTGAATCCCCACCAAGGCACCAACTATATGCACCCCACCTTAACTTAATTCACGTCTCCCGCGAGTCTAAAAGAGCGCGCACACACACACACACACACAGGCACGCACTCTACCTAAGCATCTAAGAGTTATTTTCCCCACGGAATCGAACCTAAATGGATAGCTTTGTGAGTACATCCATCTACCATATGAAGTAGCTAACCCTTCCTCGTGCATCATTCTCTCCCTCCATTATTATCCAAACAACCTCTTCATTCCCAGCCATTCATACCTCTCGCTACTCCAGCCTAGCTATACTTTTAGCCAGTATTTCAGTCTGCACACTCAAAATATCCCACTTAAACAAGCACCCTGAGACTCTGCTTGCTGCCTGTTGCTAATGGATCCAGCAGCTTCCATCATCCTCTACCTGTTCACTTTCATGTCAATTTTTTCACTACTCACTTTGCTTCAAGTTGATGCAGCTGCTAAACCCGCCAGACCCGTCCCGCAAATTACAGTCATGGGTGTCGTCTACTGTGATCTCTGCTCCAACAACACTTTCTCCCCCCACAGCTACTTCTTGAGAGGTACGTAAGTCCGTTTCCTTGTGCATTACGAGCAAAATTTAGTTACATATTTGAAGGATTACTCAAAATTTTAACTACTCCATGGCAAAAATCATAAACAGGGTCTTAATTCACCGAATGGCATTTGATTTCTGTGCAATTTCGCAGGTGCAGAAGTTCGAATAGACTGCAGATTCAATGCCAATTCTCCAAGAACCACAGAAGAGATCCTACTTTCTGTTAACAGAACCACCAACAAACATGGAATATATAAGCTGAATATAAACTCAATTGATGGAGTTGAATGTGCCACGGAAATGGTCGGAAATTCCTGCAGGGCGAGCTTAATCAAAAGCACTTCTTCTTTGTGCAATGTTCCTGGTTACAGAAGCACTTCTGATGAATTCTCCGTCAAATCGAAGCAGGAAAATCTCTGCATCTACAGCCTCTCTGCTTTGAACTTTAGACCGTCCAAGAAAGATCTTAACTTCTGCGGAAAAGTATAACAATCACTGCTTCCTAGCTAGGAACTACCCATCCCTCCACCCTCGCTGCTACTGCCATCACTTGTAACATTTTTCTTTTCTCTTGCCTTTAGTGTAGAGAACCGTCTATTCACTACTAGTATCAGTATGTTTCCCAGTTCCACAATTCCAGGAGTATTTTAGAATGGCAACTGGCAATACATCCTCGATTTCCAGTAACTACACTGCTGTTCCACACACACACACACAAACACGAAATTTAATTGTACTTTTTATGTTTAACTTGACAAATCGGATCCTGGATGAAAGAACTGATGCAAAGTTTGCAAGACACTGCTCCAAAAACCAACAAGAATAGGGCAAAGGCATTAAAAAACTTTGTGCTGCAGTTTTTTATTTTATTTTATTGCCAATCAGAACCAATTTTTTGGGAGAGTAAACCATGAAAATTGACCATTATGTAGAGAAGATGAAAAATTTGTCGATATCTTTAACAGGTTGTGGCTTCATTACATAGAACAACCTAGTTGCCAGATCATGCCAGCAAATCTCGGTTTCCCCAAAGTATATAGCATTTGCTAGAGCATCAACCCCATGAGTCCTGCATTAATCAAAGCTGCAGCTACAAAATGTATATAAAGCAACAATATAAAACACACTTGCACATCATTAACAAGATGGAACTGTTTACACCGGATTCCTTCCAGAAAACATGTAACAATGAGGTATTACAAATTATTTATCCAGACTACTCAATTCCACAGGCCCCAACTAAAATCCAAGGAACGTCCACTCACCGGATTGAATCTGAACAAACTTATGTCTCACAATATTGTACACGCACAGACACTTTTCTTTGGGGTGTCATCAATCTTCTTTTCTGTTCAAACAAAAAAAAAATGGTGCACACCTGTTAGCAACTAATACAAGAGATTATAAATCTTATATTACACTGATGTGTCAGATATCAGTATATTCTAATTCATGTTGAATAATGAACAAGAATACAGCCCAGCCTCCCGAAGCCAGAACTCATATGTCGGTAATAGTAAGGTGAGCACTAACAAGAATACAGTCACCCAAGTCAAAAGAAAATATCATTTTATTAAATGTACCTGCTTGTGTTTAACAGTTTAAGGTGAAAGCTAAGCAAAAAGCTACCACACAACCTATTTAAAGAGTAAACTGCATTGGAGCAAATGGGAGGGCTTATTCTTTGAGCTTCATGTAGGTGCCTAGTGTGTATAGAATGTATTTTACTCTAACCATGAATGCAATCCCGGAAGCGCCTAACAATTACAGTTTTACAATTAAAGAGTTTTAAGGTTAGGATTTAGTCCCTTACATAAAAAGTATTGATCAACACCTAAGAAAAGAGGATGATCTGACTTCTAAGAGAACCAAAGTCGTTAGCATTAAGCCATCAGAAGGATATTAGTACGCAAGCTGCAATTGCATAACCACGAAATGCTGCCCAGCCTAATCCACCAGCAGTCATATGACAAAACAGTTCAGAAGGGTTTGATCTCTAGTTTTATCAAGGAGTGAGAATAATGAATGTCTAATTGTGACATCTTGCACATATCTGAGTGCCCCAGTAGGATGATGGAGCCTATGGTTAACCATTATATTTATCTTATATTGACATTAATCTTGTTAAAATGAACACTAAAACCAGGATATAATTTGGTTTGTATCATAACAGAAATGCCGTGTAATACTTGCAGAACCATATCATCAAAAGCAAGTTTAAATTACCTGTTCTGGCTTTTGTCAGTGACATCTGCACAACAGCATGCATGGTAATTACCCCTTTTGGGAGTTCTCCAAAGGGTGTCCGGCACTGGCCAACAGTCTTGTTATTTTCCAAAATTTTCCCGCCATTTATCAATTTGATGTCATTTGCTGACTTGGGTCCACCTTTCTTATCTACAAAAGAGCATTTATGCGTTCAGTAGCAGAAGAAAATGAAACAGCCAATAACGAATGAAATTTTATGAAAGATGATATAGCAGAAAAGCAAACAATTATGAGAGGTCAACAGACTCAAAGTTAACTAAGAATCTTGTCATCCTTCCTTGCGTAAATTCTAGGTTGATATATTGATGGAAGAACACTCGACGGAATGGAACCACATATTTTGCAGAAATGAGTCACCCAACTAAACTATACAAAAAGCTAAAAACCAATGAGCAACACTGATCAACTGAAAGATAAATAAATTATTGCATAAATGATTAATGAATTAAATTTAAGAGGGCAGTAGAATGCTTGAATTTGATTGCAAAACATGAGGAAACAGCAATTGACTGCTATGATCACTAAATCACAAGAATATACAGCAAGGATGCTTGGGACAGCATTAGAAGAAGGAAAAGCAAAGTCCAGTGGTGAACAGTTTGGTATAAAGATCATATCCCAAATAGGTTGGATACGAAAGATAGATTGAAAGAATGGTGAATCATGAATGAAGACAGCTGCATTCTTTCTTTGCCAACTGGAAAAAGAAAGTTTACACCATCTGCTCTTTCAATATTCTTACACTCAGAATATTTGGAGGATAGTGCAGAATAGAAATAACATCAACAGGGCTATCACAGCATGGGTTAATATTTTGGAGCTTGCCAACTCTTCCTGGAAAGGTAAAGGGATTATTACTCTGATCAGGAAGCTCTCACTAAGTGTGACTCAATACTATATTTGGGACGAACGAAATGCATGGATATTCAAACAAGAAGAGAAGGATTGGCAAGAGGTAGTAGGTGAGATAGAAGTGATGGTTAGGGAGAGTTTTCCCTGGTAGGAGTTTCTCTAGAACTTTTGCTAGTTGGACTATTAGTAAATATTGGGGGATAAACGATAAATACTAGATATAGTTAGGAGAGATAGAATCTTCGTATAGTTGTATAGGCAGGGGTGTACCTCTGATTACCTTTGTATTTTTGGTTTTGGTGAATAAATGATTTACTTACCCCCCCCCCCCCAAAAAAAAGTGACTGCTCTGATACACCCTTGGTTTTGAAAACCCTTCTATATGGCAACATTTCAATATTTGATGAGAGACTATATAACATGTTGAGCATGTGAATGACATACAAGTTGAATATCATAATCAAAGTCATTGCAAATGAACCCATTTTACTTGTTACTTAGCTAAGAATGCTGTATCACAAACATTCTAGCAATCTCAAAAGTAAACAACGGAAAATATCAATTCCCATTAATGCTTTATGATTATCCACTCCAAACGAGTGATTAAATGAGTACCACTAGGAATCCCAAAACAGATCCCACACTTTAACTGATGCGTCAAATATTGAGATTGCAGCCATCAGATAGTTGTGGAAGTTAAACTAAAGCATTGCATGCTTGATATGCCACTTGGAAGTCAAAGTTAATGTTTTTCTTTTTCGGTCTGCACTAGGATGCCCAAACACACCATTACTAGCACCAACACGTAATCATAGAGGTGAACATGGTTCCAGGTTCGCTTGTTTTTCAAAAGCTGCGAGTATAGACCAGCACTCTAAAGTGAAAAGTCTAAGCTCATAAACCAATACTGTACAAAACCTCTTGTTTCGGCTTCAAAGCGTTATGTTTTAGACATTGATTCCATCCCAATTCTTTTTTGCCAGTAACATCAATTTTGAATGAAAGACATTTATAATGACACTTCGTCCTTTTTTCATCTTGCATGAAAAATTGAGGAATTCGACTTTTTTTTTTCCTTTTCCCCATAATCCCTCATTCCCAAAAGAGTCCCCTACAACTACAACTTCATGCATGCTTTAAGAAAATGTTTGACACTATTTTAACTTCCTTTAAGATCCTCAAGGGATCATCTAGTGGCGGCAGCACATCAATGGAACCAATTTATTTCCTCTCACAAGCACAAAGGGTGTTATAGACAATTAGCTCCTAAGACCTTAATATAAATGGAAAGTGGACACTTTTATTTGAACATACGCAAAAAGATACTGCTCTAATCTTGCAGAACTGAGCGAGTAGAAGATATACATGAGTAACGTTAGTGACCACAGCATTGTGAATGCCTATTAAGACATGATAGTTGCCAAATCTGATTTTAGTAACTTCATTGGAAAAAGGAATACCTCATCTTGGGTTGGAGGGAGTAACGAACAACTAAAAGAAACAGATATTTAGAGAAAGCAACATTTTTCTTTTTAAGTAACAAATGTATTATGCTCAAATTACCCAGGGTTGGATAGAACAATTATTTTGGTTCCACCTACAGCAGGGTCATTCTTCAACTTACATTTGCTCGTCCTTCTTAATTGTTTTAAGTACTTTTGGGTATCCCACACCTCAATGATGGTTTTCAATATTGAGCGCATCGCAATTCTAACTAGTGCAGTTAGTGGTGGTCAATGGTTTATAAAACATAAACCATCTGATAGATGGAACGTATACTAGACGGGGGAAACTGCATGAAGCAAGGGCATGTTACAGAGATACACATCACTGCAGTACTCCAAATACTTTCTTCGTTATATGAGGATAAGACCACATAGCCCAAAAAAAAAGAATTTGACAAAACCAGCTCTGACCAATGTCTTCCAGGCAACCTACTTCATTACAGGCCAACTAAAACACATATTCTTCTCAATTTGTCTAATCACACAATAGCTCCACCAGCTCTGACCAAGCCACATCTACAACTTCTTCTGGGGAAAATTTTGAGGAGAGCTCCTTTGCTTATGTGGAATGTTATGTTTTTGACTAAGAAGGAGCTATTTTCCCTATGCCCTTAGTGATTATCATTTCCTTTCTCTTCTTTTTCTCTGAGAATACTCATCATCTTCAATCAAAGTATCATCCGAACACAACTAAAGTCAATCAGACGTGTGCTTAGCTTCAGTTGTTTTGCATTTCACAATTCTACAGACACCCAATGAATTTTGTGCTGATTAGTCATGTCTCCTCTTCAGTTTCAGTAGTTATTCCATAAATTGTTCTGTGAGACTAAATTTACTGACGCCATTCTCTCGTACCAACATCTTCATAAGCCGCCACTCGCCATCATATGCTTCCATTTGCCGGTCCCCTCATCTGTTTAACTTCAATGGCATCGAAAGAGATGCCAGTCTCAACGTCATCTCACGTTACTTGCCACATCATCCACCATGTCAGTGGCTCGTCAAACTGGATCTGCTGAACCAAATCGCCTGTCAACCTGGTTCAGACCAGTCCCTTTGTACATAAGTGTTGGGATAAGCTCTCTCAAAATATGGTTTTTTATTTTATAAATCCAGCTTCCCATTTAATGGTGCTTTTCTCTCAAATTGTCAATCCTTTGGACTAGGAATCAAGCAGCATGGATGAATTTTTTACTGTGTCTTGCCCATCCATACTATTCTGAGTGGCTCAAACCATGTTTCTGGGGGTCACGCTATGATAGCACCCAGAGAAGCAAGATGTTATGGCTAGTAACCAATGGAATCACCGAAGAAGCTAAGTAGGACGATTGAGGGAGTAAATCAAAATTTTAGGAGTAAGAATCATCACAATTATCAGTTTGGACTTGAACTGAAGCACAAACTCTGACCTTGCTTGCTGGTATCCATTGTTAAATGAGCAAGTACAGTGGGCTTAATGGAACCCCAGATTTCCTCAACCACCAAACCTTGATCCTCCCAACCACATATACAATGCTTTCACTAATATTAACATTACCAAATACAAAAGAAATATACGTTTTTCTTATATAATACTCCCTCCATTCCAAAAAAAAATGTCCACCTTTCCTTATTTGTCTGTCCCAAAATAATAGACTCACTTCTGAAAATAGCAACAATGGTAATGTAACTTTGCAACGGTATGAGTATGTATAGCTCTTTCCTTAAATTGCGTGCAAGGTACAATAGAACTATTATTTTGGGGATGGAGGGAGTACTACATCCATTCCAAAATTAGTTTCTAGTATTACTATCGGAATTATAAGAAAAGTTTGAATCCACAAGTCTTCTGTGGACCCACAACCAAGTTGTTCGGGTCCATTAGTTCTTGTATTTTAAGAATCGTGTGCTTTGTCTTAGATTGTATAAATTCAAACACGACACTCATTCCGGAATGGGGGAAGCATAAAATTCCCACTATTACATGTTTCGCAGAGTATTCAGTGAAAGTGACATTTCTATGCTTTGAGACCTGATATGCAAGGAGAATTGTCCCTCAGTGATGGATCATATCATCAACATACAGGACAAGAGGGCGATGCCATAATTTGCCATGGGGAACAGTTGTGCAGAGTCAAATAGACTAACCCGAGCTTGTTGATGGTTCAAATCTGAAAGCCAGGGTGAGGGGGAGCTTGTGTGACACTTAAATCAAACCACTTGCTCAACATAACCTCATTGTACAAATCTAAACACGAAAAGAAATACAAAGTATTTCTACAACCTTGTTTCTTTCTCTACAGATAATTTCAAAACAAATGCTAAAGTCATGACATACAAATGAGGCATAATCTACCAGTACATTCGTTTTAGATGCAAGTAATGGCGGTCATAAGGAACATTTCAAAAGTCATCCACCACAGGTTTACCGTCATATTTAGGCGTAAAGAGAACTATATTTGTGTCAAATGGTCGTGAGAAAGCACAGTAATGTCTTTTAGTCAACTGAAACTAAAATCAACATAGTCAGACAGATGGGACAACAATAGGACTAATAAAGAATCATTTCATGCAGAGGTTGGACACCATAAGAGGGCCTCTCCGCACCATAAGCGATTCATTGCTATCCTAAGATAAGCATATGCTTCTCAATTATTGATTGTGAAATTTCCTGCCTCAGCCCGTCGAGAAAACAAAAAAATAGTGCGTGCTCACTGAAGTTTCGCACAATTCAAAGCTAGCACCGTAAAACATATTAAAAAGAAGCACAATTACACACAAGCAGGTGGGAAAAAAATCAATAATCCTAACCTTTGGGCCACTCCGCAACGATTCTCTCCTTGAGCGTGGATACAGTGGCAGCAGGTGAGTACCTAAACGGACCGATGTCAGATCCATCGTATAATCGAAATTTGAGCTCCAGAAGATCCTCGTCCGGCATTTGTAAGCGCTCACTCGACTTCCAGCTAATCCCAAACCCTACCGCGCTCACTCGTTTCTAACACCTATAGAAAATCATCTACCAAAACATAAACAACAGCTCAAAATCAACCGCAAAATCGACGCAGGTAATCAGAAATGAAAACGAACAAAATCGTAAAGTCAATAAACCACGGAATCATACCTTGGATTTCTACACGAGTCAGCCTGCAAGGCTTATTGGAAAATTTCCGAACCCTAGACCCGATCTTTGACGCACACTGTTAGAGTAACTGTGTGTGATTGTAATTGTAATTGTAATTGTAAGTAATTGTAAAGAAGATGGTGCTGTATTTTGTTTCATCCGACTGAAAGCCGTTGTTTAAATTTTACTCCTTAGTTGTTGGTGTAGGTGCTGGAGTTTTTTTTTTTTTTTTAATTTATTTTTTCACTTTTTTTATTGACGGATTCTGAGTTTTTTTTTTTTTTTTTTTTTTTTGGAATGACTGAATAGAGTAGAGAAAGTAAAGATTTGGGAGGTGGAATCTTGTCAGAGGGTTTCGTATCGCAACAACACTCAGCATTTCAGTGCTTTTGTCAGTTACTGTTGCTATTGGCACAGTCCACCGCTTTAGGTTTGACCGCTCTTTCGCAATTTAAGGGCATCCACAACAATCATCCTCTTTAATTTCTTTGACACTGTGTCACGTCAGCTTTTCATTATTTCAGTTTTTTTCATCTTCTCCTTTAGACTCTTTAAAAAAATAACCCTAATGGTCAGCCTCTCTCAAACTTTGTCACGTCAATTTTCCATTAACTTTTATTAAATCAATTTTATTTTCATTAATTTAATTATCTAATATATAAAATTATATGATTATAGATCTATATATATAATTATTTATTTAAAAGATATATATAAATATATAATTAATTAGAGTATAATTTATATATAATATTTCAAAAAAGAGTTAAGAAGTTGTGTAAAAATTATATTAAAAAAATATCTAATTTATAGGCTATAATCAACTGAAAAAAAAATATATTGGTGGAGAAGCCCAACGATTGTTGATGAGCCCAAAACCCATGATACCCACTTTTCAGAAGCTCCTCACCGATTCCCCTCAAAATCAGACGCACCCTCCCCTTTCCAGAAAAATCCACCCCTTCTTCTCCCACTCTTCCCCCTTCCAGAAAAATACGCTCCCTCCCCCTTTCAAAATCTCTCTCTCTCTCTCTCTCTCTCTCTCTCTCTCCTCTCATCAACAGCTCCATGTCGTCCCCTCTCACCAAGCGCTTGCTCCTCTCTCTCCGTCTTCCCCTTTCGCCGTCCCCTCTCTCTCTCTTCTCCGCTTTCACCTTTGAACGCCTGATTTTAGAAACCAAAATTACGACCACTGAAATGGGTGCTACAAGGGAGAACTTCCAACGTCCTTAGCACAGTCGCTAAGCCGGTACAGATATGGCATCCATTGATTGTGCCAATTGTTGTCCGTAAGGCCTTTCAAATTGCAAAGATTAGCCCAACATCTGTGACATTTGGTTCACTGCAGTGCAGATTGCTTTTGGCAGATTGCTTTTGATCTCTGTCTCTCTCTCTCTCTCTCTCTCTCTCTCTCTCTCTCTCTCTCTCTCTCTCTCTCTCTCTCTCTCTAT
>JAOWAN010087883.1:0-10003 GCA_028566635.1 Lobelia cardinalis
CATATTAATCATGTGTTCAAGTAGTGTGATATTGGATTCGTGATCCGGTCATAAACTATCCGACTTCCCCCCCCCCCCTCCCCCTTCAACAAAAATGGAAGACAGAAGAAGACACTTCTCTTTCCCCCCGCCCAACCCCCAAAAAATAAATCTAAACAATTGAGTGATCAGCTGCAGAGAGAGAGAGAGAGAGAGAGAGAGAGAGAGAGAGAGAGAGATTATGAGGAGACCCCGTGATCTAAAGAAGCCACATTTCTTCACCTTCGTCTGCCCTGTTCCACCTTCATTCAACGGATCTGTAAGCCTCTCTCTCTCTAAAACACCCTCTTCTTCTCTATACTAAAAATTTACCAAACAAGTTGTGTGAAAAGTATATTACATGCCCATCAGTAGAATGTCAACACTCCAATTTTTCATCCCTCCGACCAAATGAACCATAAATGAGCGTCGTATTTCGTCTTTTTTTTGGTTTCATTAAACTTTGACCTTTTTTTTTGTTGCTGCTAGAATTGACTTGTTGTTATTCATAGTTTTCCCTTAATGTCGTATTTTGACTTTTTTTTTTGGTTAGCTTCATTAATCTTTGACTAAGAATTTACTTTTTGTTGTTAAATTATTTATAGTTTACTTAATAATCTTGCAAATGCTCAAATTTTAGTTAAATAAATATGATTAACTAGGTTGATTTCTTTAAAATGATCATGACATTTATTTAGGGACGGAGGAGTAAGAATATCAAGTAAATTATTATTGTATTTTTAGTAACTTCGCAATAACAAGTTTTATTAAGTTGATTAAATAAAGTCAAAACCAGAACACTCTGTTTGGGGATGGAGGAATAATTCATTTGGAGCTACTGGCCTCTTAGTTTGCAGGTGCCAGGAGTTGATACTACCCAATCTCTTAAATTGATTCTCCAACTTTGTAATTATTGCATGTGGGTTGATCTTATTTTCATGATATCTCTTGTAATTTGTGTGCTTAGCCTCATGTCTATTGCTGTTGCTGTAATTCTTGGTGGCTTAATCCTCATGTGGGTTGCTGTTGCTGTTATTCTTGGTGGCTAAAAACATCAAAACGTACGATTTTATACAAAATGCACTAAGTAGTTGAAAATCTAGAAATTAAAAACTTTTTCTTTTTGAAAAAAGTCAATGTTTCTCAATATCACGTATAAATCTGTCTGTAACTAGCTAGGGTTCCACTTTGGATTTTGTGGTTTGTGTTTTACTTTATACTGAGGCAAACAGAGAAAGTATGGTAGAGAGGGAGAAAGTGGTGGAACCAAAGGAGAAAACAAAGGGAAAAAATAAGTCACTCTGAGGACATGCTTGGCCGGTATACTCTTTTTTCGAAATATAATTTTTAAAAAGTACGAACAGAATGAGAGAAAATGATGAGATCAGAGAGAGTGAGAAAGAGAAAAAATGAAAAAAAAAAAGGTTTTGACATAAGTTGGAAGATGCTGTGAATTATTGTAAAACTTTAAAGGTTTATTAAATTGAGTAATTCTCTGGTGGAAGTCTGTGAAATTTAGTATCATTTCTTCAACTTACAAATACTCCATGGTGCTAATTCCTAGCCAATGCCAACATATGATGACTGCTGCACTTGTCTTATTTTGACAGTTCTTTCTCCGTATTTTCCATATTTCAATATGGTATACCTAAAATTTTGAAGTACTTATATATGAAAAACATCCTAGATATCTATCCGTATGATTTATGATACACGGTAATTGTGATTCAGTATCTACGTGAACATATATATGTAGGGTGCATGTTAAATTGTTGATAATCTAACTGATCATACAGGTAATACCAGAATCTTTCATACATAAGTACTTGAAAGGAGAAAAGATTGAGTCTGCATCAGCATTACTGAGAAGAGGTGGTCGTATATGGGCCATGAAGATAACTTCTGTAAAGAAAAATGGTACTACTGCCCGGATATTTGCAAAAGGCTGGGATAAGTTTGAGAAAGATAATGGTCTGGAACTAGGAGACTTCATTGTGTTTAGGCATGAAGGACACTTGGTTTTTGAAGTCCTAGTTTTCAACAGAACTATGTGTGAGAGACAAGTTCCATCTTCCAGTTACCTTAATCATGGTACGAAAGAAGTTGACCTCGCAAGGGAAGAAAAGAAGAGTCCTCCAGAAGCAAATACTTCTGAAGAACCTACTCCTGATACACATGGCAAGTTTCGTAAGGGACTGAATACTTCACTCGTTATGGCTTGAATTAATTTTCTTAAGGTTCAACTGTTGATGTTGAAATAGATATTGTTAAGTGCCTATTCACTTAGTATTATTGCAACTGATCTGATCAATTTACTACTCAGAATATTTGAAGAAGATTCCAAAGGGAAAACTAAAGCATCCTCCTTATTACGTGTCCACACTGAGGCCATGTAATTTAAGGAGTTCGGTCCTGGTAAGTCAGAAAATTTGTTGGAACACTAATCTTCGTGGTGCATAGATAAATATAAGAGGAAATATTTTACCCATTTTGTTTCTTACAGTCTGTTCTGGAATAAAATCTGTAACTTCCTTAGCTTGTGGAGATGACTCTGCATCAATGAAGAGAATCTAATATACCAGCTTGTAGTGGAGAGCAAAGTTGCTGGTGTTGGTAGCAAATTCAT
This sequence comes from Lobelia cardinalis, assembly GCA_028566635.1. NCBI lineage: Eukaryota > Viridiplantae > Streptophyta > Magnoliopsida > Asterales > Campanulaceae > Lobelia > Lobelia cardinalis. Next base: position 2,645 of record JAOWAN010087883.1, read on the forward strand.
TTGAAATCCTTAGTTGCAGTAGAGATTTCAGTTTTTATTGCTTTATGCTATGCTGTTTATTCTAATCTAGAAATTTGATGTGACACTCTTTGTTAGGTCTACTTGCAGCTTAGGCACACGGACAAACAAGCTAATGATGTGTCATATTAATCATATTGAGTTTGCTGTTTTATTTTTTGCAGTATATTCCAAAGGGATTTGCCAAGTCAAATGGCTTGTGGAACAGGCACTGTGAAATGATTTTAAGGGATGAGAAACGTAGGTCATGGCGAGTACAGTTGAGATGTAATTCTTCGAATGTTTGTGCTTTGAAAGGATGGCGTAACTTTTGTATAACAAATGGCCTTAAGGAAGGAGATGAGTTCATGCTTGAGCTTATTGAGAACGGTGACAAGCCTATTATGAATTTCAGTCGTAAGTTTTCTTCTTGGCTCCTTTCTTTGCTAATGGTTCTGCTTGTGTCGATTTAATCCAAGAATAGTGAGTTGAGCCATAGTAGATCAGTTCCGAAGTCTCCAAGCCAAATCAAACTGCTAACCACGGTTAATTTGGTTCGGTTCAGCTTAGCAATTCATGGTCTCTTTTGTGATTTGAATATTTTGGGTCTTTTTTGGTAAACAAGTGCTTATAAGGCTCAAACTAAAATTGATTTTCAAACTGGTTTTCTAGTGAAAACTTGCACACTACTTCAAAGTTCAAACTACAACGTTTGTAAAAAAACTGTTTGAAGATAAATTATCCAAATCACAAACTAAATTTATTAAAAAATATGATTTTCTTAAGATGCATTTCAAATACTCCACTTTACGTTTATTCCACAGATGATGTTGAGATAGATATTTAAGTGCCTGTTGATTTAGTACATTATCACAGCTGATGAATCTGATGAATTGCTACTCAGAGTTAAACAAAACTCCTAATGGCAAAGAAGCAATTCTAAGTGCTGAAGCAAAAGCTAACTTGGCTGAACTAAAGCATCCTCATTTTGTGTCGACGCTGAGGCCACATAGTACACAACGACGTTCGCTTTTGGTAAGTCAAGAAAGTTACTGAAAAATTTACATCTTGTTGCTGAACAAACATTGAAAAGCACTGTTTTGCCCATTCTGTTTCTTATAGCCTCCAATTGTTTCATAGTGGATTTTCTTGAGGTACAATATATATTAAAGGCATTTGTGACATTATTGGCCAAAAGGGAGTATGGCAGTCTGTTGCAGAATATGATCTGTAAAGTTGTAGCTTGTGGAACCGCCATAGCATCAGCCACGGGAACTTGATATAACTGCATGTATTGGAGAGCAATGTTGCTGGTGTTAGTAGCAACTTTGAAATCCTTAATTGAAGCAGAAATTTCAATTTTTATTTGCTAATTCAATGCTGTTTAATAATATATATAAATTTGATGCGACACTCTTCGTTAAGCCACTTGCAGATTAATGGGACAAACCAACTGACTTGGTGTCATATTCAGCATATTAAGTAGATTTACAAGTGTCTGATTTTCTTGCAGTATATTCCGTTAAAGTTTGCAAGGTCAAATGGCTTGAGAACCAGGCAGTGTGAGATCATCTTAAGGGATGAAAATCATAGGTCATGGAAAGTAAACTTGAAGTATAATTCCACGCGTGTTTGGATTGGGGACGGATGGCGTGACTTTCGTATCAAAAATGGCCTTAAGGATGGAGACACGTTCATGCTCGAGCTTATAGAGAATGGTGACAAGCCTATAATGAACTTCCGTCGTATGCTTTCCTCTTTGCTCGTTCTTTGCTTTCTTAGTTTTCCATCATTCTATTTATTTTTCCTCGCAGGATTAAGAAATGCAACTTTAGATTGAAACTTTTGTTCAGGGAAAGTAGATGAAAAAAATTTCAAAACAAGTGGTTAAATTGGAAAACAGGGTAAATAGAGGAAGGAAAGTAACAAAGTGCAACAGAACTGCTGCAGTGTACTTGATATTCATCTCGTTTTATGATTTGATCAACTCTGAACTGCTTTTTTTTTTTTCTTTTTCTTTGCTTTCTGAAATGCTTGCTGTGTCTGTTCTTACAGACTCAAATGTAAGAATCAGCCGGTCAAAATCCTAAGGGACTACATCTGCTCATTTACTTATCTTCACTTTGTTGCTGCTTTCTCATTGTTTGTATCTGGAGATCCCTTCTGATTTGTGTCATGGCGCTCTAAAATGGTTACTGATGCATTGGAAAAAAATCGCATTGTTTGCAGAGGAATTATGAATTGGTTTTAGTACATGGAAACAAAAACTCTGCATTTTCTATCTTGTAGTTATGCATAACCCCGCCTCTTCATTTTCTTTTCTTTGGTTATTAAAACCTGAAGTCAGAAAGAAAGACTTTTACAGACCCTCGTAGAGTTGATCATTTTGAACACCAGGCGGAAGACACAGATAAGCGTGCCTGTAAATGTATGCCAAACAGAGAACAACTTAGGTCCATTATGCCTTAACATTTTAGTGAAAGCGTGGTATTTGAAATCGTTCTTGTCTTTATTAATTTCGACTGAGAGTTGCTTACGCTACCTGTTCTTTAAAGGCTTGAATCTGGAAAACAGACTGTTTGGGACACGTGTGACAGCTGAAGCTCCTACTTTTGTTACTGGTAATGATCTTCAGTTTGCTGGGACTTTGAAGCCATACAGCTTCAAGCGATATCAGTTGGTAATTGTAATTAGTAGTAACTCCTTAAAGCATTCATATTAGCAGTTTAGAAAGAATTCAGAAGATTTGATCCACGTGTAATTTCTTGGTGCAGTGGTTACCAAGAAAGTTTGCCAGATCGAATGGTTTAACCAGGGGAGATATGATCCTACAAAATGGAAGTCAAAAGACATGGCCAGTAGAATTGAAGAGCACAGGCATCGATGTTTATATTGCAAATGGGTTGAAGGAATTTCTCGTTGCAAATGACTTAAACGAAGGAGATGGTTTCAAATTTCAGCTCATTGAGAATGTTGAGAAGCCTATTGCCAAACTCACCAAGGAGTAGCTGTCGAGTTGGCTCTAACTTCCGGTTCATCAAAAAATTTAAGGATGCATGACAGAAAGTTGAATTGTTCGATTTATTGTTATGAGATACGAAGAAAAATCAAAAATTTGCTATACAAGTATGTCTGGTGGGAAACTTTTGAACTCGCAACGTACGTCTCTATTCCTCCTCGAAACTCTATGTTTTGAATGTAAACCAATGCAGAAAGTTAATTTGAGCAAATAAATATTTGCTTCATTTGTTACTTTACCTCTTGTGTACTCTCTTTCTCCCTTTCTGTTCTCACTATTCCTTCATTCACAGCACATCTGCCAGGTTAGTTTTACTGCTCCCTTTCTTTGATCTTGCGACGCGTACTTGCCTATTTACACTATGCATTTAAACTCGAGGCCTCCAGCTTAAGCGACCAATGTCGTAAGTGCCGGTTCATTTTTTGTATTTTCATTAGCTGATGAATCTGATAAATTTACTATGCAGAGTTGAGCAAAATTCATAAGGGTAAAAGCTACAGTAGTTTCACTTCATCAAAAAGTGCAAAAATATATATGAACATTACCAACGACTTAGTAATAACTCCATTGATGAAATATTAATACAAGAAGAGATTATAATTGGAATCTTTGCTTCCAGATAGCAAAATATTGATGCACGGATAATATATATATATATATATATATATATATATATATATATAATCTCGACTAGACCACATCGAGTCATGTCTTTTTCATCGATCTTTCCGAGACATCGCCCAGATTGTCGGGCCTTTTTACCTTAGGACAGTTATAGTTACGGCCACCACAGTACAAAAGGCCTAAATCGCTTGGTTTTTAGTCAGTCCAGATGTTACCAAAAATAATTTGCTTCTCAGTTATCAGCTTCTGTTGCACCAAACCCACATTAATCCATGCCAGCTGCTGAAAAATATCGATATGGAAAACACGGACAGGAAAAATGGTGATGGTTGATAAAATATTGGAGTTGCGAGAAATGGAAGAGAGGGGAATGGAAAGTCTTACGAGAGATATTCACTATGGGCTTTTTCCCATTGTAAACGAGCTCAAACTTTAAACAGTCTCCTTCCTTGAAGTTGCTTGCAACACAAAAATCTCTCCACCCTCGTCCAATATAAACGTAACTTTTTCGGTCCCGCACTTCTACCAGCCATGATCGTTGATTCTCATTTGTGAGGATCATCTCACAGTTTGTTAAACGGTTAGACCTTGCAAAACCATTTGGAATATACTGCAGGAGAAGTGGACAATATTTTGCAAGGACATAATCAGAAGTCTTTATATTTCTAAAATTGGAAATATTCTAAGGAGTTTTTGCAACTACCAAAATGGATTTTTTGATGCTATGCTCCTTCAGAGTTGCAGTAAAGTGAGGGCAGCTACAATCAGCAGAAGTCAGTCTTGTACGAATCCTTGCTGCTGTCATAGGAGCCTTTTCCGGCTGCTTTTTAAGACCTGAGGCATTGTGTGTGTAAGCAAACTCTGAACCCGAAATAACCTACGGATAACACGAGAAATTAAGAGGAAATCGCTCAAGTCCGAGATGGAACTTACGACGGAAGTTCATAAGTGGCCTCTCCCCCTGTTTAATGAGTTGAAGAATGAAATCATCACCTTCCTGCAGACCATTTGCCTCATGAAAGTAACTCCATCCTCCCCCTACACAAACTTGAGTAGCTTCCTGCCTCAATTTTACTGGCCATGACCTTTGCTCTTCATCCCTTAAAATCATCTCGCAGTTCCTGTTGCTTAATCCATTAGACCTGGCAAATTCTGTTGGAATACGCTGCAAGAAAGGCACAAATTAACACGATACACAAAATTTTCCCCGTCTTAGATTTCATTTAATAGCTCTCCCATTTTAGGAAGAGATACAATTTATACAGAACTTCAGAACTATCATCTAGCTGTTGGAATTTCAGTTTCTCAGCAAAACCACCCCATTGCATCTCTTCCTTGATTTTGTCTGACAAGTCCCACCCTATAGAATGGTTCAACATGGAGAATATATTTGATGGCCGGGAGTACCATGTCCATGCTTATATATGGTGGTTCGACCAATCAAATCATTCAAAAATGCTACCTATGCTCATCTATGGCATTTTTTAGTGATTTGATTGCTTGAGGAGCACCACTATACGCAGTGCTCCATCGACAATTACATATTTTCTCGTTCAACTTCTCTATACATCTGGACATCAGAAATGCTAAAGCCCATGACTCATAATAAGAGGACTAGTGTAAACGTTTTTCGAAGAAAGGGAGGTATACACAGAACACCCATTTAGGCTTTCGCTAAAGCAATGATTAAAGAATGTTGTCTATACTTACCAAGATCGACTTTTTGAGATTATATGCAGTGATTGTTGCCCTAAAGTAAGGATGATTGCTTTGTTTCCCAGACATAGCTTTGGCTTGAACATGTGACACTGTCGTCGTCTTCTTCATCAATTTCTTTGACCTTTCTGAGCACATTTATAGATTCAGAAAATATAATGTGATAAGCAATATATGCTGATCAGATGATACATTTAACTTCTAAAACCAACAAGCTGGATGCTTATGAAAGGTAAGTACGGTATGCAAAAGATTTTAAATTTTTCAATCCAATAACTCATTGACTCTGTAATAGGAAGGGATTGTATATCTACTGTCTATCAGTCTATGCACGATTCTAATTTCTTGTATATGGACATTTTTAAGATACACACTATTTCTCTACCATGACGACTCTAAAAAACCAATATGATACCTGAATTAGAGTGAGCACGCTCAATAATTTTCATAGAATGCGACATTGGATGATAATGATTAATGATTACGTTTGTCTAAAAACAAACAGAGAGGTACCACGCTTGCATTGCAAAAATACATTTGTTTGTATAGCATTCGCCTCCATAGTCATTCATTAATGGGACTACCTTAATATATCACCGGGATGATGTGGTATAACGCACCAACAACATTCCAACACTCGGAGGTAATAGAAATGATGTGTCTTGTAAGTGTTCCGGGTTCAGGGCATATTTTTGAGTTGGAGAAGGCTTCCATAGGTAAAACTCCACATCGAACATAAGACTTCCATAGATCAAAAGATAGGTAAACACGTCGCCAATGTGATAGACGGCCACTCGATAAATTTCCCCACAGCTTTATCCTAGTCATGAAACATGAATAATAAAAGGAAAGCTATATATGATGAGCACAATTTGCCATGATCATACTAAAATCAAGACAACTAAACGACACTTCTCTTCGAACGACGTGAGCGATAGCTAAATAAGCGAAAAATGGCTGCAATATTTAATTAGAAGTTAAAGTTGAAGCTTAATTACAAACCATGGAGGATTTTGGTTGGTTCTTTGGATGATTTTACCCTTCTTGTTGGAGGACTGATCATCATCTTTCCCTCTGCTGTTATGTCAACTTCTTTCCTATAGGGATGATGATCATCAGCTTTAGAAGTGGCAACATGATGTCTCTCACACATAGTTGGGTCAAACACCATTACATCAAAAACCATGTCTCCTTGATGCCTAAACACAATGAAGTCACCTATTTCCAATCCGTTATCTTTCTCAAACCTCTCCCACCCTTTTCCGAAAAGCCGACCATCTATTTTCACACCCCATTTCTTTGATCCCCTTCTCAGTAACGCGTAGTCGCACGTCATCTCGTTCAAGTGCTTGCACAGAAAATATATGGGTATTAACTGCAACAATTAATGTAGCCAAAATAAGTAATTAACTAAATATATATATGTGTGTGTGTGTGAGAGAGAGAGAGAGAGAGAGAGAGAGAGAGAGAGAGAGGGGGAATTACAGCTCCATTTTTGGATTCTGGACTGACGAAGGTGAAGAAGTGTGGCTTTGCTGGAGTTCTTTTCATCCTGTAGGTTTCAGTCTGTGTGTACGAATTCTGTGGCCTATTGGGTCACCAAGCGGTCGTTTTTTATTTTTGATTTTTATAGGTTCCACTATTATTTTTTTATCTTTATTTTATTTTTTTATTTTAATCATCACAAAAAACTAAATTAAATCATTAAAAATTGACTTCTTGACCCAAGCCCAAGCCCAAGTCCTTTTATCATCGTTTTTAGTTTTTAATTTTTTATAGGTTCCACCATTATCTCTCTGTCTCTCTTACTTTTTCACTTTAATCGTTACAAAAAATCAAATTAAATCATCAAAAATTAACTTACTGACTCAAGCCTACAAGTACTTTGAACTGTAGAAATTATATGGAGCGCCTATGCGCTCCTAACAAGGAGCGCCTAGGTGCTTTTATTCATTTTATTATGTTGTTTGTGTATTTTTTATAACTAAATGTTCATTTTAATA
>JAOWAN010087894.1:0-10001 GCA_028566635.1 Lobelia cardinalis
AATGTAATAGTAAAATAATAAAGTAAGATTAAAATAGTAGGACTTCTAATGTGGATATGAAGGTGGAGTAGTGGTGTAGTTGTATAAAATAATATAAAAGCTGATGTGGCGGAGAGAGAAATGAAGATGAAGTGAAATTAGGAGGGGAGTTGATGTGGATGCCTTTAAGACGTACAGCCGTGTGGCAATATATAGTCATGGCTTGCAAATTGCAATGTATCCTTTGTGGGTAGTCCAAGATTGCATTATCTTTCAGAGCATGTTTGCTTGAAAACTCCGGTCTCTGTGTTGCAGGTTTAGGATCATGTTAAAATGCCTTACAAACTGAAAACTATGCAAACTCCATAGCTAAAAGATTAAAGTCCCACTACTTCAATCACTCATTGATGAAATAAAATGAGAATCATGATCAAATAGAAACATGTTTAAAATTTATTAAACTACACCGTTACCGGTCTATTGTTTCCATATCCTCGACCCCTCTTCATCTTACCTATGTACTCTCACAGCAATTCCCACGAGCATACGATCTTTGGTGACCTCCAGAAATCGGAAAAAAGTTTGTCTCCAGCTCTTCTTGAATAATAGAACTCCCACAACCCCCCAGAAACCTGTTGCAAAACCACTTATTACGTCCAGGTAGAACCAAACTTTGCCAGTATCTTCATCTTCTTCGTGGATACCTGTTGATGGGACTTGATGAGAGGATTCACCACGCTGGCATTTCTTTGTCACAGGAGCTCCACAAAGTAGATTGTTACCAGCATAAATCGATGGATCAATCAGCGTTTGGAGTTGATTTCCGGTTGGGATTTTCCCGGAGAGGTTATTGAGGGACAAATTCAAGTTACTCAAAGATGTCAAGCTTGCCAAGCTCGCTGGAATAACCCCGGAAAGATTATTACTTGAGAAATCAAGCGATATTAATGATTTCATATCGCCTATTCTTTCAGGAATGCCCCCACTAAGATGGTTATGTGACAAGTTGAGACCAATCAATCCCGAAAGAGCAGTTAGCTCTTCAGGTATTTCTCCGACTAGATTATTACTTGAAAGGTCCACATTTATAACAAAAACCAGCGTCCTGGTGTACTCGAGTTCCACTCCTTTCATAACTTGCATCATATTCTCGTCTAACCACTGTGTATCGTAGGCAACAGAGTTGTCGCTTGTGTCTTCTTGGATAATCATTCCACTAAAATTGGCAAAACAATGAGGAATTCTTCCTATCAACTTATTGCTGGAAAGATCCAAGATTTGAAGGCTCCAGAGTTGGCACAACTCCGAAGGAATTCTGCCACTGAACCTATTTTTGTGGAGTCGCATAACTCTCAATCCTGATAGGTTCTCTCCAACCCATTCGGGTGTATTTCCCATCCATTTGGGTATATTTCCAGAGAGTCCATTTTCGCCAACATCCAAGACCATTAGACTCGTGCAGTTCCTCAAGGCCAAGGGAAGCTCGCCATGAAAACCATTCTGGTTCAAGTGCAACCATTGCAGTGAAGACAAATGGCCAAATGAACTAGGAATATGCCCTGCTAGCCTATTGGATGATAACTTAACCACCCTCAGTTCTACAAGATCATCCCAACAATCGGGAAGTTTCCCCTCCAATCTATTTCTGGAAAGATCTAGAACTTGCAATTCACTACTTATCTTGCACAATGTTTCGGGTATGGAACCATTTAAAAGGTTTTCCCTAAGAATCAAACTTTCCAAAGCAGGAATCATGTTGATACTGATATCAGGGTGAAGAGGTCCTGAAAACAAGTTACTGGAGAGATCCACAGTTTTTAAGCTGATAGGAAGACTGGAAATAGGCCCAGTGATATGGTTGTGAGATAGATCTAGTTCCGAGAGATGCATGCTACGAAGCCAGATGGGCAGAGTGTCTGAGATGCTGGCATTTGAGAGAACCAATCGATCAACTCTATGTTGTGTTTGTAGCCAAGATGGAAACAGTGGCCCGATTTTGCATGATCCGAGTAGGATGTTTTCCAGTTGGAAAGGCGGAATCCACCCTGGTTTCATCTTGAATGTCAACATGGTGTTAGAACCTGTACTCAGGTCTTTCAGCATGTACATTTCATCGAAATGAGCTTCGGAAACCACGCCTTCAAAAGAATTTGAGGAGATATCTAGGACTGCAAGTTTGGAGAGATTTCCAACTGAGAATGGAATGTTACCATCTAATTGATTGTCCGCAAGATTTAATTTTCTTAAGGCCATCAATCTTCCTACTGATGCTGGGATGTGTCCTGTCAGCCGATTATTCGAAAGGTCTAATTCTTCCAAGGCAGAAAAGTTTCCTAGTGATAATGGAATTGTATCACTAAATGAATTATAGCTGAGATCAAGGTGTTTTAAATTTGTAAGCCGTTCCTGGAAAACCCCTTTCAGATTACCTCTGATTTTATTACCACCTAAATTCAATGTCTGTAAATCACATGATGCAGCAGAAACGTTTCCAGTTTCAGGTCCAAATATTTCTTCCTGAAGTTCGTTATATGACAAATCCAATGATTTCATGCGACAGATATTCCACAAGTATCCGCCTTCAATATGACTAAATCTGTTCATGGCAAGGTTGAGTTGGACAATGCTCTTTTGATGCATGAAGAAAGGAACAGAGGAATTAAAACGGTTTTCTGAAAGATCAAGAACTTTTAGGGAAGTAAAGTTTTGTTGCAAGAAATAAGGGACTTTCCCTTCAAATGAGTTCTGACTAAGATCCAGGCGTCGGACGTTGGCCAGCGTAGAGTTACTATAATCATGATGAGATAAATGAGAATTATCAAGCCCAGATTGGGACATGCGCAGCTCCATTAAAGAAGGAATCATGGCGAGTGTCTTCATGATGTTACGTACCTGACTAAGATCCAAATTGCTCAGGTCAAGGTGTTGCAGTGAGGAAAGGCGAGAAAGCCAAGCCAGATCACCCACAATCAATGCTTCTCCCCGACTAAGATCAAGAACTTGTAAGCTCGAGAGATTTCCAAGTTGCTGAGGGACAGGTCCACTCAACCCTGCACCAGAGAGATTAAGATACTTCAGTTGTTTCATTGACCCGAGGAACTCTGGAATCGAGCTGCCTAGAAAATCATTTCCACTCAAATCCAAGTATTCCAGATACTTGAGGTCCAGGAGACACGAGTTTATTTCACGACTCTCTATATGCTGATCAGACATGTTCCCCGAGCTGGTCATTATGATTTTTGTGTAATCATGACGGAGATCAAGTTCGACAACATGTCTCGTAGCTTCATCACAGCCCACACCATACCATTTGCAACAATCGTTTCCATCCCATGATGATAGTTGACGGAATGAGCGTATGTGACTGCCTTTGAACTTGAGTAGAGCTTCTCTCTCACCATGAAAACAACCCAAGGTTTGATTTTCGGTACCCGAACAAGCTCCCATGGTTCCAAGGATGAAGAGAATGAATAGAAAGAGACCAGCGGACTTTGATTTCCCCATGTTCAACCCCAAACTGGGCTTTCTGTTTCAAGTACTCAACAGAACATAACTTTGTGAAAGCATCAATTAAATTCCTAACTGTTTAGTGGGCCAAATACATCCACTCAGAATGGGTGACTGACTTGAAGGTCTGTAGCAGACAATATTGAATTCAACTTATCAGACAGGTCAGTGGATACAACTCGTCTCGCATCATAAATGTATTCTTTGAACTTCAGATAATTTTGTTCCAAAAATTTTCATATTTTTGGAACGCTCGGATATCAAATCATTGTTCATATCTCTCTCCAAAAGTAAAAGGACATCCGCATATAAATAGGGCTGTGTAAATGGTTCGTAAATGGACGAATTAGTTTAAATTCATATTCGGTTAACTTAATCTACGGCGGATTCGAATTTTATCCAATTAACCGTCCAATTAGTCAAATGCTAATCCAAATCCAAATCCATTCGGAGTTAGATTTCAGATTAACGGACCAGATTAATCCATCTATATTATGTATAATTTAATCATTATATAACTTTTACGAGAAATAAATATTTTAAAATCATCAATTTAATAAAATTTTACTCCAAATAAATTTTAAAGCTAAAATTTTAAAATTAACTAAAATTATATAATACACTCTGTGAAAGAAATATTCTACTTATAAATGTATTTAATATATTCGATAAACATGTAATATATAAAATGAATGAAATAATTTAAATATTGATTCACAAAGTCTTTTAGATACAAACATTTCTTCTATAATAAAAAGTATATGTTTCTTAAAATTTGTAAGGAAATAAACAAATGAAATATAATAAATAATTGTACGCACTCGTTCAAAATCTAATGTTCACTTTTTATTTTGAATTTTAACATACAAGTTATAACGTCACCAAATAACTATATTTTGTAAATATAAATTATATTTAAGATCCTAAAAAAAATATGATGAAAATAATAAAATAAATAATTACATATTTATAAAATTCCAACGAAAATTTTAAAAAACTAATTTAGAGGTATATAATATTATAAATATAATTTTAATTTTTTATAATAAATAAATAGTAAATATATAATATATAAATTTATTTAATTAGTAATTATAAATGGACGAATTCAGTTTAAACGGACGGTAATTGTCCAAATCCATATCCAATCCATTTAGTTATCGGTTAACTGGTTAAACGGGTAGATGGTTAATCGAAATTTTTTAGTCAATCCATATCCGCTTTAATCGGACGAAACTCCTAACGGATTGGATTAAAATCCACTCCACTGACAGCCCTACATATAAACTCACCAGAAATTACTTCTACTTTGAAGTAATAACCAGTTTACCGTATTTTAGAGCTACTAATTGTTCACCTGAGGCTCTAAAATCTTGGCACTCTCTCAAGGTGATCTGAGTTTTGACGTTGCTCCGTTGAGCAATCCCTCGCAAGCGTTAAGCCCAAAGTTTATCAAGTTACCGGAGCAGAGTAAACAAGCCTTACAATCATTTTGTACTAGCATATATATCCAGAAGATGAAAATAGGACAAGGACATGCAATGAAACTAACCTCATGCTAGAAACAAAAATTCAAATCAGCAGCGTAAGTTCTTAGTTTAGACAAGAAAACATAAGAGGAAATGTATGAACCAGCTAGCCAACCCAAATGTAACATTTGTTTGCAACTCGAAGATGTGAATGAGTTCTTCAGAAAACTCTAGGAATGCTCATTTCTAGTAACATTTGTTTACAAAATGTTTTTAACAATTCAGATAGAAAATAATTAATCAGAAGCAGGGTACACAAGGGCTGTACAAAAAAAGACCTAGCATCCTACACTGTTTCCAGTATAGCCCCCCCATGCATTTTGCCAAATCCCATCACTACACTTCAAAATTGGATCTTCTGCTGGGCTCAAGGAGGTCACTTTCCTGCCCTTCATGTGATCTTCCGCTACCATAGGATAGAGAGAGGGACAGCTGAAATACCTGTGAAAGAGTCATTATTCCAACACAGCCCATTAACCACACACCATAATCTCTTTCTCTAGAAGAACACTGCTTTCATTCCGCACACCAAATGTTTTTCATGCAATTATAGCTCCACAGAACTTACTGCCACCAGAATATTGAAGCTCTATGTAGCTTTCAACTTATGACGGACGAAAAACCAATGTGCATTTGCAGTTGTTGAAGCTTATTAAGTACACCATGGTCTCTGTAGCAGTAATATGTTGCGACCATTCTTCTCCAGATGGATGCTTGTCAAGGTTTCACCAGATAGGATGCCCATATATCATCTGCTGGTGGTGGTGGTTGAACCCAGTGCCCAGGTATCCGACTGTAAAATTACTCCCACCGAGTTAGGACACAGCTCGTCAATTACAAAAAGTTGCAGCCTGATGCTGGCAGAACTATGCACACACTTCTTACACAGTATTAAAATCACAAAATGCATTGTCTACTTCCTAGGCTGACCATATACAATCCCCAAAACAACAGTGTTCCAAAGGAAAATAACAGTACGAGTCGTTTATAAAGTAAATCTTAACATAAGTAGTTGAGGCAATGGTTGATTTAAGTTGCAACTTAGGCAAGGAAAGGATGAATACAATTTTGCCACCCAAGATGAATGAATAGATTTTGATTACCAGTAGTATGCCAAAGAGAAGAAAAAGATGGAACAATGGAACAGAATAGCTACATGTCAGCGTTGGCTCTTAATGTGTCCCTGCTCGATTTCTCTAATGTTTTCCCCACTTCCTCTTGAGAATCAATCAACAATTCATCATTGACCTTCTCTGAGTCTTCTTCAATTACCAAAGATGCAAACTTACTGGACATGACCACTCCTTGAGGATTAGTTTTACCTTGATCATCTTTGGGGACAGAGACCGAGGATTCATTTGGCTTCTTATTGAGAGGTTTCCATTGCTCCTTAGACCCTTTCATCTGAACCTCCACCCCAGAAAGTACTGCCTTATTCAAGTACAGCGGTTCAGCGCCGGAACGGGATGCCTGAAGCACTCACGGCTAAGAGTACATCGTTACTGCGCTCATTGGGATCACAGCCAGTTCTAGAGCCGCCGTCCATTACGGCTGCAACTCCCGCTGTTGAGACAGTTTCGAGCAAAGGTGGAGACAAAGCTTAGAAGGCCGATGCTACGGCAAATCACAATATGTTGGATGTGGAACAGGTACAAGGAGGACAAGGGGGAAGTACAAAGACCCTAATCCTCAATAAAATCTATCGGACACCAAAGAATTCATGGTTCAGAAAGGGAAAGGAAAAGGCAGAGTGAAACACAAGCGGTTGGAGTTTCAAAAGGAATGTAAGTCGGTTGACAACCACAAGTTGAAAGAGACGGACGATCAATTAAAGAAGCGTTGTAAGAAACTGATCTCTAAAAAGAAGAAACATAAAATTTTGCAGGACAACATAAGAGTCACTCGAGCAGTTTTTAAAAAGTAGCTTTTATAGCAGTCATGGATACAAGAGGTTTGAGCAGCTTTGGTTATTTTATTTTGAGCATTTCAGAAGTTTTCTTTAGAGATAAGGCTATATCAAGAGAGTCTCTTGAAAGTCCCCTATCGAACCTTTAAGCGATCTTTCCTTAAAAAATATACAAGATCAGGGAGATTGAACAAAGCGAATATCCCAACTTTTATTTATATATTTTGGAAAAGTTCTCAAAGATAGTCATTGCCGGTTGATTAACGTGGCAGATAATAGAGATTGATATACAACACCGTAGCAGCATGAAATGATAAAGACTTTAATGTGTTTCCATGTCTCGCCCGTGAGAACACTTCCTAAAGAATGTGTAACAGAAAGAAAAAGGTCTTTCAGAATTTGTTGATTAGCCTTATAATGTGAAGTAACAAACTCTTTCAATGTAAACATAGATAGAAGAGCTGCATGCTTACACATCATCTAAACTCACAAAGTAAAATTAAAGACTTCCATAAGTAGCGGTAGGTTGGACAATGATTGAAATTACACCAATAACAAGTTGAATGCAAAGACGGTCGGTTAGATGGTAACAGAAAGATGCAGAAGAAGGATTCTTTTACCAAAATGTCTTTGTTTGCAATAATAATGACCAATCTGTCTTCTTTTACAAAGTATTTCCGTAAATGTGCCTTTTTTTCAAGGGAATCTTATTAGGTTGTTACTACTAACAGAAAACTAAAAAAATTGGCTTAAAATAGGTCTTGCTCTGAGATGATATGTGGAACCAGATTTCACTTTTAGCTCAAACTCTCTTCGTTTTGCTGTGAATGAGGACAATTTTTTGATGTGTTACACAGTTACAGCACGTTATAATTTCAACACTTCTACCTGATTTATTTTCTGTCGTAAACATTACTCAACTTAAAATTTCGCTACTTGGGCTATATAATCTTTGGAAATTATAACCTATGATCATATCATTTTAAGGCTGATCCGTTGCCCATAGCTTTGGAATTATAAATATTACATTTATGATTTCTATTTCTAAATTTTATAATGCTTCATTATGGATTATATTACTGTTAAAAGCTATAAAAACTATAATTGGATGACTCAGTTTTTTCCATAAATGTTCGCGAATGAGTGACCTTTTTCGAAAGCAGACTGAACATCCGCTATCTAAATAAGCACACAATTTACATTTACTAAATCCTTTAATATTTATATCTAATGGAATGTAGACACTATTAACATTAGTATATGCTTGCAACAATTTATTTTCTTCTTTTTTACTTTTATGATATTTCTTTGAGAACTCTTCAAATTCAATTCTACCCATTTCTCGATCTTCTTCAGTCCATGCCATTAAATTTTCTTCATCTTCACAAAAAAGCACACTTGTAGTCCTGAATCTTATTATTTTCCTATCGTCACTAACTGATTTTCTACTTGCTATACTAATAAAGTGAAAATCTTCAATCATTCTCCTAGTATCACTAAACAAATTTTCGGCTTGCAATACTGATTTATCACTTCTTCATTATTCTGAGAAGATGAACTTTCTTCAGATGTATACATATTTTTCATAGTGGGACTTGATATTTTTATATTTCTATCTCTATCGATTTTAACTATATATTATTTTTTGGTTAGGCTACTTGGATTAGTAAATTTTCTATCCATCTATTATCTATTCTTATTTCACTAGGACTCATTCTCTTAGGTTTAATTCTATCAATTTGTATACCATTTATTGGTTCGAACTTATCCACCTCAATTATTCAATGTTGTATTCTAGGATCTGTAGTATTATCTAATTTATAAATTATTTTTGAAAATATTCTTACAGGGTAAGTTTTATCATCCATTTTTGTTCCTACAGTTTTTATTTTTAATCTTAGATATCAATTTACTAAACCAGAGCCTAGGTCCATAATGCGCATAAATGTTATAAATTATGCACATAATATATACATAATGCACATAAATGATGTTATGTGCATAATTTATAAACTTTATGTGCACTCCTTGCTAGGAGTGCCTACTGCCTAGGCACTCCATATAAAAATTGAACATACTATCCTGATCTAAAGTTAAAACCTATTGGTCCTCAACATAAATTACTTTAATTCCACTAAGTTTTCTCCTCAATATCACATATAAATGAATAAACATCTACATCATCGCCTTTGTCAAATATGGTGTTATCTATACCCAGGGATAATTAATATGAAAGCACAATTGCACAAATAAATAAATTAAAAGCACAAACTAAAATGGCAAGTTAAAACAACTAATATTCAGTAGAGACTATTCTCTAAGTTAAAGGGCTAAACACACACTATTTAAAGAAGCACACTATGGGAAATAGCTTCAAAAAAGGTATATTTGAGTAATTACTTTTGTTGACTAGCAAGGTTTGAGGAATAGCTCCAGATGAAGCAGCACTTCAGCTAGGGTAGGGTTAAAACTTAAAACACAAGCAACACCGATACATTTTGGGGGATTGTTTCAGGAACAATGCTAGAGCCACAAAAAAATTACACGTAGAACCTACAAAAAGAAGTTTGTTGGCTTAATTTAGTTTGACTATAATATTTTGTGGACCCTATAGCTAAAGAAAATAGTACCAATTGAAATTTGCCAATACGGCTTTTGTGCAGTGTTTGTGCTCTTCTCTTTGGGGCTGTAGCACTACTCTTGAAATAGTGGAGGTTGGGGGGGGGGGATGTGGGTTTGAGTTTGACAGCAAGCAATATGATATTTGGAGAAAGCACTTTCATGGGACATCACTAGATTGCTACATTACAACCATTTCTCTACCATGTAGCTGAATTCCAGATCACAGAACATAAATCCTAGTGCACTCTTTATTTGATAAGAAAATAGGGTGAGTAAAACAGAGTCTCACCTTCCCCCTGGTCTTAAATATAAATCCCAAGTTCTTCGTACCTGCATACAAGGAGGAATCATGTGAAGTCATATGATCTAGAGAAGTTCTAGAACAACAACAACAACAACAAAGCCTTTATCCCAAACTAGTTGGGGTCGGCTAAGATGAACCATCAATAGTCCAAAAG
>JAOWAN010088192.1:0-23060 GCA_028566635.1 Lobelia cardinalis
TGTATATTTTGGACACACTCTATGTACATTGTGGGCGCTCCGTGCTAGGAGCGCCTAGGCGCTCGATATATTTTGCACAGATGATAGGGCGGAGAAAAAAAAAAAAAGTAAAATTGACCCAATCGAATTAAATCAATGAAATCAATCGATAAAAAAAAATCGAACTAATATATTGATTTGATTTTGGTTTTTAGTAGTATAAAAATTAAGAATATTAGTTTGATTATAATTTAATCGTGATATTAAACTTTTTAAATTGAACCGAATCAAGATAATATTACTACTATATATTTAATTTTTTTAGTTAGTTAATTACTTATATACATTTATATTTCATAATATTAAATATTGTATTTATATAAATTTTCACTCTTTTTTTTATTTTCGATTTTCTCTCATTCAACTTTAATGATAAAGAATTATTTTCACTTAAATTTTGTAAATAGAATCATAAAATTTAATAATTTATCTTTTTTGTGATTGAAAATTTCTACTCTATGAATTTGTTTTATCACCTATTGAAATTTAAAAATTACATAATTTCTTTTTGAAAATCGAAAGTTTATAAAAATCGAACAAAAAAACATAAAACCGAAGAGTTGATTTTTCATGTTCTCGAGTTGGTTTCGATTTTAAAAAAAGATAAAATCGAATTTTTGGGTTGATTGCGATTTTGATCAAAATCGAATTAAACCAAACCATGATCACCCCTGCAGGATGAATCACACGTTTCACATTTAGTACCGCGAGTGATCCTCACGCAAGTATGTGCGAGTCGATATAAGCATAGTAGGAAAATGGTTGGTATCAATTCGCAGTGAAAAATTCACCTAAATTTTCTCTCGACAAAATTTAAAACAAAATTTCTTTTCGATTCCTTTATTTTCGTTTTCGTTTTCCCTCTCTTTTATTCTCTTACCTCAATCGTTGGAGGGAAAATCGCCAAATATTTCAAAATTCGATTTCCCAATCTGTTTAGCTGGTAAAACCCTAGATTTTCGGTTCAACTCTTAAATTTAACATGCTCCGGTGTTTCAAATCGGTTGAAGTTGCTGTTTTGTTTTGTCACTTGCAGGAGCAGCTACTTTTAATTTAAACTTTCTTTGAGATTTCTCTGGTTCGATTTTGATTCAGGTACAAATGCTCCGAACTTGAATTTAACTTAATTTTAGGTTAATTGCTACCTTGTGACTGTTCTAGTTAGTTTCTCTTTACCTTCTATCGATTTGTGAAGATATATCATTTTTGTTTCTTGTTTTTAGGTCAATTTGTTGTTTTTTCGCACTTGAGATGAAAATTATGTTCTTGAACTACGCACGAGCTACATTGAGCATTGAAGTGGTAATTTTGATAAAGAATCATGATTTGCTCCGTGAGCAAAATGAATTGTTACTGTTTATTAGGTTCAAAAACACGTTTAGTAAGAATTGTTCTTTTCAGTATAATAGGAGAGTGATTATCTAGAATTCATTTGGGGGAAGTGCTTTTTTTATGCCAGAAAGGGAAATTTTGCTCCTTGCTTTAAACATGTGGAACTTACGATTATACAATTCGAAAATCCAAAATGTAATATTGCTTATGCATGTCCCTTTCTTCATCCGCATTCATATATGGAAGTGATCTTATAGACAGTGTAAGTTTAGTGTTGTAAGTTGACTTGACTGTGTTAATAAACGACATTGTTAACTTAAGGATCAATATCAAGGACAATGCTAGAAGTGATTAAGGAAAGATAGTTTGAAATAGATATTACAGTTTGTTGTTTAGAGAATATTGCTTTTGGATTCTCTTTGGATGTACTGAACAGGGTAACATGTAACTGAACCAAAGGGTGTTTGGAGTTTGGACAATGCTAAGGAGAATAAAGTTAAATTCATCCTCTTGTAAATACCATGATTTAGAGGTTCCATTTGTCAGTGTAAATTAGTTTGCTATAAATGCATACTTTTCCAGGTAGTTTAGTTAAATTGATGGTGGGAACTTATTAAACATTATCCATACTATAGCTATGTGTAGTGTAGAGCGGACATTGTTCTCTCTCTGTTCACATTTTTCTCACTTTCTCTCTATGATGCCATGCTCTTTCTCTATGCCCTTTGGAGTGTGTTTGCTATTCAATTTGATGACGACGATTTGTAGCTTCCACATAACTAGATATTTTTTTTGATTTGTATGATTTCTATTGCTTATTCCCCACACAAAGATGAGTGTTCCGTTTCATTTTCGTCGAAATAAAGGAAGTTGTTGCCTAAGCATATTTAGTAGCAGTCATAGTTAAGTATCTTAGTGGCTTAGTGTCCACATTATAGTGTAGTAAGTAAACTTTGAGACATGATAGTTATGGACCTTATGGTGAACTTAGTTACGTCATGAGAAAATGGGCATTCATTTTGAAACATTATATTTTAGATATGGAGTCTCATATTGGTTGAGAGAGAGTTTTGCTTATCTTTTGTAGACATGTCAGCAGTGACTTGTGATTTATGGTCACTTGTATGTACTTCTCATGCCATTGTTTATTCTTGGGTTTTGGTTTTTCTGTTGCAGCTAATATAGATTTTTTTATTAAAACATTCCACTTTTACCTTTGCAGTGAACAAGGATCAGCTTGCCACACTGGTTTTGTTTTTATCACTGAATTTCTTATTGTCTTTTGAGGTTTCAAAGTTTATACTCTTGAAAGTTAACCCTGATTGGTTGGTGGTCTAATATCCTCGACCCAACATTATTGATCATTGAGGCTAACATATCAAGTACACAAGCATTCAAGGCCGGAGATTTCAGCATTTTCTAGTGAATTAGCTAATAGGCATCTCTGGACTTGGATACACTTTCCCCAAGTTGGAGATGCAGACCAAGAAAAAGGCTACTACAAGGAGCTCGACTAGAGAGCTTGCTAGTCCAAGGGCTTCAAGACATCAGAAGAAATTACCTGAAGATGTAAAAGTTCAGGAAAAGAAAGTTTCGGAACTAATCACATCTTCTGTCAGGAAAAATAAATTGGGTAAGTTGGTATTGTGAATACACTGACTCACATCATGTCCATAATGTTATTTCCTTTCAGATATCCTTGTTCATAGCTGCAGAATTGTTAATACTTACTTGCAATGATGTATGTGCCATAAGTTTGCTGAACAGCCCATACAAAAATATTAGTTTAATAAGGCATAAGTACTTAAAGACTTCATAAATCATCATTTGGTTTTTTTATCATCTCTTTACAAGTATCGTACATTTTTTTAAACTTCAATATATATAATGTTTTAACAAAAGGGAAACGAAATACACCAAACAACAAAACTTGCAAAGACTTGAACCCGCAATCTACTAAGTCGTAATCGTGATTAGTTGATGCAAAAGTGTCTTTACTAGAGACCCAGCAGTTAAATTAAAACTGTCCATGTTCATCTTCTGAATATTCTTTAATGGTCTTTCTGCATAAGGATTGCTGGATGCTCGAGTTCACGCTTTGTCCAAATCTCTGCAGTCCTGTTGACCATGGTCTTTTTCTGTAGCTTTTCAATTGTTAACTCATTGTCCCTGTCAAAAAATGAATTAGGTAATGAATATGGAAGGCCTTTTTGCTGAAAAAAGAATCCTAAATTGTTATGGACCTTCTGTAGATTAAGAATGCTAGTCATATCTCCTTAATTAACGGCAGATTTATTCATCTTGCGGCTTGGCAGGGCTTAAGAATTTATCCTTAGTGGTTATGTGTATATATGGTTAATGATGCAGTAGAGTTTGTGAAAACAGTGATAATCGTATTGCATTTTATTGATATGTTTATTTGTTTTTCGGATTCCCAAGTAGGCTGACAAAATATTATTTCTTGTGACTTGCAGCAGGCACTCACTTGAAGAAAAGCAAGGAGAATGTTGATGCTACAAACTTGAACACTAGATATGGATTGGTGGATGATGACATTTCCACCACATGTTCAGTACATAGCGGCAATCATGCAATAAACCATGGTTCCTTGGATCCTAAAGTAAGTTCTCTCACTTTTGCATTCACGTTGGTTATTTTTTTCTTTTTCTCTTACTATAACTGTCAGCATCTTCTTTGACATATTACTCTACTTTGTTTTGTTCATTTTTATGTTCTTGTATTATCGTCTGTGATTGTATTTGTCATGGTTCATTGTTTGGCTTAATTGCCATATGTGATTTACCTCATCGTTATGGATGATCCTATAAGAGGCTGCATACATCATCTGTGCATGCTTGCTTTTATTTTAAATGTTTAATACCTGGTTTAAGTTGCAATTGAATATCATCAAAAAGGTTTAAGGTCAATGGAACATATAAAGACTAGTTTGTGCTCCTATTTTCTTTATTGGTGGAACACAAGGTTCTTAGAGTTCCATTTTAATCAATTATGCTCTCAAGATTCATGGCGCATAACGCATTTGAGATAGAAGGCAAATTTGTTAAAATGTGCTTGTTGTGTCGCTAAATTAGAAACGTAGGATATGTATTGTGTCAAACATAATATGTTTAAAAGTGTTACTCCCTCCTTCCCTAAATGAGTGCCTTGTTAAGTTTTAAAAAGTCAACCTTATTATTATTAAAATAATTATTTTAAATATACTCATTAAGTTTACCATTCTAAAATTTTAAATTTTGTATGATTATTAAGTAAACTATAAATAACTTTTTTTATAATTTGACAATAACAAGTTAATTCTCATAAAGAATTAGTGGAAATTGAATGATGGTGACCAAAAATCAAAACAGCACGCCCATTTAGAGATGAAGGGATACTACATAGCAGTAATCAGTTATTCAGTTTCTATCTTAACTTCTTTATGTTCTCTCTCTTAACAGCCTCTTTTTTATTTTTACTTTTGGGTTGTTGATGGTGGTTGCTGGATGATCTATACCTTTATTACTGAGGTTAGCTATAAGCTTATGCAGTTGCGTGTATATATAACCGATGGTATGCACTTTGTTGACTGCTTCTTGCATGGTGAACCCCCTTGCTGGACGGGAAGTGTATTTTCCTTACACTAAACATGCATCATGTAATCTGGAGACTCTCTTGAATGCTTTTGAGATTTTTTTGTTTTGAATTTGCGTGTTATCCTGTATGCAAATATACACGAAATATGTTGCTGAATGACAGGATGAGTGATGTACTTACGGATTACTGTCCATCAAAGATTTGAGATGTGCATTAAAGTTTTTGGTTAAACAAACTGGTTACGTATCAACTGCAAGAAAAGGTTTTGACAAGAATTAATCATTTTGTGGCATGGTTGTAATATTTTGCCATCCTGGTGTGTAACCAGAACAAAATACTCTTCCATACTGACTGAAATGACCATACATATTTGTTTACCGGTTAAGTATGGGTTGATGAGATCTTTCTAAAAAAATGTGAAATGTTTGTAAGGCATTTGAGCGTTGGTGGGTTAGTTATTAAGAATAGGGCTTTTTAATGGCTTGCAAGTCACTTGACCAACCTTAAATGTTGGAAACAGGCTGATGTGAAATACTTGCATAGTATACCTTACAAAAAAATTCAACTCATATTATTCCTGTTTTTATTTATTTGAATTTTAAGAGTTCCTTAGCGTGTTACAAACTAACAATATAATCTAATGGACCTGTCTCCAATCCTACAAGATATAGACAATTAATAGTGACTAACAAACAACATTATATATATTTATATGTTTAGTTTTTCCTCGGTATATACGAGTGTGTTACATTCTAATTTAATGTACTTTCATTATTGTGGATTTTTGCTTCTTTAAATTGAAATCGTATTAGTTCTAGCATCCTTGAGTAATTTGGTAAAGAGCAAAAAGATATTTAGAGTTGTCAACTTATATTGAGGAATTATAAAGTAGTACTCCCTCCGCACTAAACTAGCGGACTCTTTGACTTTGCACAATATTTTAAAAGGGTCATTTGAATTGAATAAAGAAATGAGTGAGTGGTTGTAAGTTATTGTTTGTGGGGACAATAAAAGATTTGTGGCTATTTATCAATGTGAGGTCTCTTTAAAAGGAAATGATCGCTTATTGTGGATCATCCCAAAAAGGAATGTGTATCATTTAATTTGAATCTGAGGGAGAGTAAAAATTTATAAGAAGTGGAATAACACCAATACGGTATGCCACTAGGCTGCCTATGCGCTGGTGCAGGTACATATATTTCAAAGAAAAAACTGATACGACAATCGATACAAAATTTATAACTATGTTTTATGGTGAGAGAGCATCCTAATCGGAGAAAACTAGGGAAATTTATGGTTAAACACATTACATTGTTTGAAGTAGTTCTACAATCAGTTCACAAGACCAAATTGTATTATATTTTGCAATTATGTGCTATACTTTGTGTCTGTGCTAACTTCTACCCAACTAGGCACTTCGGAAGATAATAATGCTAAGTGTAGAGAGAAAACTGCAGTCAATATTTTTCTTTGATAACCAAAACACCTTCCACGGTAGTGTCACTTTGGTCTCACCCATGGGGATAAACTGGGGGCCCGTCAACTGCTCCTCGCCAATAGAATCAGGCAAAGCCGAGACAACCCGGGGGCTATATTCTAACCCAAGCACCCCGTAGGGCTCGAACTCCCATCCTCCCACATTGGAGAGAAGGGTTGGTACCATTGTGGCACATGCCCATTTGGTGGGAAAACTGCAGTGTATGATCTCCAGCTTTTGGTGGAATAAGCCCTTCAAAAACTTAATTGTTACTGACTTTCACTTGTTAGCATGTTTGGGTTGGGGAAGCCGTGCCTTGAATGATCTTACACAGTTTTGGTGGAATCATAATACAGTTCCTGGTGACCTTCACCCAACAACAAAAAAATGTGTTGGTTGCCTACCAATGGTTCTTATAACTTTTGGCATATCAAATGCTCTTGTACTTCTATACTCTTGCTACTTCAAATTTCTAAACTGAATTATTTTGTTTAATGTGAAATCATAATTATCTTTTCAATACTTAAGAAAAGTAATTGCTTTGGTCTTGCTGTAGGACTGCGATGGAACCGCTCCATGTCTGATGGGAACAATATTTTCTCCTGCCTTTCATGTATCCAGAAACGTTGGAGGAGAAATGTCAAGTGGAGGTAGATAATGAAATTGCTCTTTTGGCGATAATATACCCATATTTGTTTGATTCCGTGTAAGATATTCAGTGAATCAGATGTCTATGAACATTCGTTCATTTATTTATATTTTCACTACTTTCGCCAGCTGACTTCATCTAATTTTTTGAAAACGGAAACGATCAATATCAAGACTGTGGAAAAGAGAATCTACAAGTTGATTTACTGAATGTGCATGATTTGCAAGAGAAGAATTATTCCAACAATGATCAAATGACTTTAATTAGTCTTGCATACCCTGGTAATATGCGATAGTGGGCGGAGATTCACTTGTTAGTTTAAATGGAAGTTGATGTTTCCTTTGGGTACTTATGGTTTGAATTCATTATTTGCAGATTCAAAAGGTGGCCTATCATCTGAAGTTTCAGCTATATATAATTCCATGAAAAACTCAAAATTGGAATGTGTTGATGAGCATGATCAAGATCAAATGTCAACTGATGTTTGCATGGATGATGATGAATGTGAAGAATTTGACGAATTTGATCCTTACTATTTTATAAAGAACTTGCCAGAATTATCAGCAGTTGTTCCCATTTTTAGGCCTGTGCTACTGCCTAAACAAACACGGAGCTGCCCACCAACTACTCTTGTATTAGATTTGGATGGTAAGTGTATCTGTGACCTATATATGGCATTGCATAGATTCTATATGTGATGAAAGTGCACCAACTTGAAAATTCTTTGTGGAATGGGTTCAAATAGCTTGTTTAAAATCGTGTGCCTATTAAGGATAAACATAAACTTAATTATTTTGTGTTAATGTGAGTCAATGACTGTCTAAAACATGTGCCAGTTCAAATGGGGTACTTATTTAGTATGAGAAGAATATTACTCTATAATGATCATTTGTACTGGCATTTGCTTAACTGTTCTTTCTGATTGTAGTGCTAAATCAGCTTTTTATTACCCTACTGTAATATAGATAATTCCTGCATGGTTTCTGAAATATTTGACTTTAGACAACAGTGTAGGTATTTCAATTACGACAGGCTGTTCTCAGCCGCTTCCTAATGAGTCCTAATATGTGGTTCTGGTTTTACATTATGTGTCGCATTAACATGACCACAGTTCGCACTTATGTGGTTCTCCAATACTTCCCCTTAAGAGTCCTAACATCACGTTTCATTGGTTTTTCCTATTAAAACTTTTCTTAAAACATTGAGTTACAAAGGTGATCAAATGATTACTACCAAAATTGCACTATTTTTCTCAACCTTGTCCATTATATTAGAGGTTATGATGCTTGTTAGGAAAGATTGCACCAGTTTCTTTTGAGTTGAAATATCATGTGCTGGCTAGCATTTTTCTGTTGTGGGACTTGTGGACAATCATGACTTAATTGTATTCATGCTATACGGCTGCATGCAGACGACAGTACAATTTATCCTCCCTTTATATGAAAAAGTACTTTTCTGAATTATAATTTATAGTCTAATTGAATAAAGACAAATGAGGAAATTTATAATATGTTCCTGCATTTTTGCATATATGATCATTTGACACCAAAATATACTTGTAAGATACTAGGATGCTTTGCATGAAATGGTGGAGTATTGTTTTACTGTACCTGAGGAAACTGTGCGCCAATGATTTGCATAATTATCAATGACCATTTGCTGAGAGTGACTTCTGCTTTAATGAATTTGGCAGAGACCTTGGTGCACTCTACGCTGGAACCTTGTGATGATGCAGATTTCACATTCTCTGTAAACTTTAACCTCACGAATCATACGGTTTATGTTCGTTGCCGTCCTCATCTCAAAGATTTTATGGAGAGAGTATCTGGTCTTTTTGAGATCATAATTTTTACTGCTAGCCAAAGCATTTATGCTGAGCAGCTCCTAAATGTGCTGGATCCAAAGAGGAAGGTATTTCGGCACCGTGTTTATCGTGAATCCTGTGTTTATGTGGATGGGAACTACCTCAAAGATTTATCATGTCTTGGCCGTGATTTAGCACATGTTGTCATGATTGACAACTCTCCCCAGGTAGCTTTTCTCTAAAAAATTTTGTGGTTTCATTCTATTTTGGTTTTCATCCCTGGTGATTCGTTTAAATTTCTACACTGAATGGGGAAGAGGGATGCTATAGATCAATCATGTTTGCAAATCTAATGTAGAAGCTCCAATGATTGCTTAAGATGTATCATGATTTGGTATAATAGAACCAATCCTTTGAAGCAATTCAAGAATTTCTAGGCATCATGTCAAAGGAAAAAAATAGTATGGCCTTTCTAGAAACTCTAATTGTGTGTCCAGACGTGCATGTCTTAGGACACGTGTCTCCGACATGACTACGCTTTACATAATTTGCACCGACCCCCAAGTAGTAGAAATGAAATAAGTTAGAATGCAATTTTTTTCCTGTTTGAGAAAAAAATGAATCTGACTAATTTAATTTAATCGATCAAGTCGATTCTGTTTCTGTTGGCTTGTTGGTCAAATATGATTTGAGCCTTGAGGTATACATCAGCCCCGCTTGGACTGGCTCAAATAAGCTTGATTCTCTATCAGAATATAATATACAATTTAAGTATATTTCAAATATATCTTTCACTTAATCTAGACTTAGGTGAGGATTGGATCCACATGTTTTGTGTCTTTTTTGTTTGCATTTTTTAAATTCTCTCTCTATTTGGTACTTTGTGTTTCTCTCTCTCTCTCTCTCTCTCTCTCTCTCTCTCTCTCTCTCTCTCTCTCTCTTTCTTGCTTTTTACTCCAATCTTTACCAAAACCACAAAAACATAAAAGAACAGATACAAAAAATGTGCATCCAATCCCCACCTAAAGCTTCTAGCTTGGCTCGCCACAGTTTGTTTTGTGAAGTTACCACGCTGATCTCCAACATTGATTCCCTGGCATGTGAGCTCCCTTTTCTTTTTTGAAGGAGCCAGCTCATTGCAACCCTTAACGTGATCAGAGAATTGTGAATTTCCTTTCCTTTTGTTTTTCATTTTTCTTTTCCACTTGGTGCTTTTTAAGAAAGGGAACATAACACTCCAGGTAGGACATGACATTAGTTATTTGCTTTGTTAACAAGACTGCCTTTTATTTTCAGGCATTTGGGTTCCAAGTGGACAATGGTATACCAATTGAGAGCTGGTTTGATGACCGGTCGGATAGGGAGTTGATATCGTTGATGCCATTCTTGGAGAGTTTAATTGGAGTTGAAGATGTTCGGCCTCTGATTGCAAAAAAATTCAACCTCAGACATAAAATAGCTGCAGCTGTGTGCCCGCAAAGCTTGTAGGAGATTCACTAACAAGTGAGCGCAATTGTGGAAATAAGATTCTTAAAACTTTACTTTGGACTGGAAAGCAGTGTGGCTGTTCTCTTGGTTGAGAACACGTTTGTGCAAATGAGATGATGAGTTAGAACCGCTTATGGCCTTAAAATGACAAATAAGGTGACTACCTTGTATCATGTTCCGTTCGGTCTAATCTTTTCAAATGGAAGTGACGCTAAATCCAGAAATACTATTATCATTCGACTCTTAGAGGTCTCTTTTCTCAAAGACTTGTCTGTGATCGTCAGTTAAATGTTTGATTTGAAACACATTCTTTTTAGTTCAACAAGTTTTAAGGAAACTTGAACAGGAGGAAGTGGCTGGACTTGTTACAGCATTTGATGATTGAGATTTGCGATGGCCACTTCAGAATGGCTTTACGTTATAATATTTCCATTCAATGGTTTAAGGTTCCATTTAATTTTATCTTTTTTGCTTGCCCCATCCCCCACCTCTTTGTTTCAGGTGGGTTTTGTTCAGCTGCCAAACTGCAAAAGCAATCGTCTAATCAACCAGCTACGCCTTCGAGGTTCTATTGAGACTTTTGGTAGAACCTCCTATATCATATTAGGTAAATTTATGTGGTTGGTTTTCCTGCAGTTTTGTACATTCCTTAAAATCTGTGTTGGGTTACTTGGGTACCAATTACCATGGATTCACTAAGCGTCATCATTTGGTCCAAATTTTGATGGTACAATCTGTGTGCATTCATTACAGAACATGTTGGATTTTTCTGCGTTATATATTTGAATAGAAATTATATGGAGCACCTATGCAATGAGTGCCATTTGAGCAATTGAATCACACTTGCTGAAACGAAGGAGAAGTGAGGGAAAAAAAAACCGATCCTCTTTATCATTCCATTATTTTAGGTGATTACCAAATGGATTAGCACAAATGATTTAAACTTTCTATGTAATATCACCCATGATTTTAGGTAGTTAACAAATGGATTAGTACAAATAATTCAAACTTTTCGTATAATTTGCGATTCTAACAGATTTTGCAATATGTACATTCAAATTTTCGTTCGTAAAATTGGAAGGTTAGAAGTGTTCATTTCGTTATTAATTAATGTTCATTTACTTATACGTTTAATTCATTCGACACTTCCAAAATTTCAGCATTGGAATTGATGAAAAATAATCAATATGTATGCATTCGAGCACCAAAAATTAAATTGTGTTCATTTACTTCAACATTGGATTCATTTGTTCATAACATGTTGTTCAGTTTGAATTTTTGTATTCCGATTTCGAAAATTAAATTATGTTCATTTACTTCTAAATTTGATTCATTTGCATGGTGTTCAGATTATATATAGAAAAAAATTATAGAATTTTTGGTACTAGAATTTGAATTCATTTTGAGAGATTAGGTTTATAGTGATTTATTTAGCGTATAGTTTGATATTTAAACGAGGCCAATTTTTTTATTTTTTTTAGTTGAAGAGATTAGAAAAAATTTCTTACTTAGGATTAATTAAATTTTGTAAAATAGAGTGAAAAGAGTGTATTTCACTTTAATAGAATCAGAAAAGTTGTTTTTACATATAGTTTGTCGATACTGATTTAATACATTTTCTTCGAACAAAAATCATGGATTGAACGAATCAATATTGAATAAGTGCCAGATGCAAATATGCAATCGACCACTCTCACCTGCATAGAGGCTTACAAGTGTGATTCTTCTATACTCTCATCCTCCTGAAAAATATGTTCATTCTGGAAGTCGATATATTTAATGTAAATGTAAAAAGTTCAAAATATGTGAGAGCTTTCTTTTTTAAAATGTTGTGAAGTGTAATTGCCGAGCTAATTTGTTTTTTCTTTGGAAGAAGAGAGTATAATAATAACAACAATAATAACAATGACAATAATTGAAGAAGAAAATATGTTCAGTACAGACGAGATACTCTTCCCATCATGATGACAGGAAAGTACAAGCATACGACGAGGTCAGATATAAATCGCCTCAAAATATATGAGATTACACGTGTTTTTCATAAAGTTCACATACTCACTTTCACTTAAGCATAACCAACTCAAAAGAATCAGAAAATCTCACCTTTGCTAAAAAACTCACTCTCGGTTAGGACTTAGGCATGAAAAACATTCCAGAGAAGCTTCCATGGATAGTGACATTCAATCGTATATACTATAAACGTATCACCTACTTCACACACAAGGTACATTTTCTCAAACACTCGAAAACAAACACACACACACACACACACACACACACACACACACACACACACACTCTTCTGGCTTGTATCCCAAATTTTTATAGCCCGAGCACTTACTCTCATGTCGGAGATCGATCGGGTGAAAATTCGGTTCGATTTACAGTTTGTTCATCTTCTCAAGTCGTCTCGTTCATCACCTAACATCGATTGGAAGCATTTTCGAATGAGTTTTTTCGACTAAACCTTTTTACAACACCAATAATATAATAATAATTATCATTATTTAGTGTACTCATTGCAAAATTAAAATCAAACATGCCATTATTCACTCGACATGATACAATAACAACTAAGATAAACAAGTGTCGCTCCAAATTATTTTTCATATTGAATTGAATAATAAAACAACAATTTTTCTAATTTTTCTCTTCTGAAAATGTCTCCACATTTATTTATAGGAAAATAAAAGTTAAAAGTACAAAATTCAAATCCGAAGCTACCAAAATCAAATCCAAAATGGCAAAAGCGAACACAACTCCACTACTCACCGGATAAGGGGCACCGGCCGTGTGTATGTCATTGCTGCTCCAGCAGTGATTTAATCCCAATCGTCTAAAATTTTAAATATAAATCAGACGGTTTAAACAAATACTTCATAACCTTTGCTAACTTTTCCAAGTTACAACACAGCGTCCCAACCAATGGGATTTGCTACCCACATCAACTCTTACACATTTATATAATTTCAACACATAATAAATATGTTTCGTTTCAATATTATTACCTATAATATTATAAATATATATTATTAGAAAAATATTATAATCGTAGATAATTAAATTAAAATAAAATAAATACAACATTTTAAGGAATTGTTGTCATGTTAAAAAAAATTATTTAAAAAAAAATATATTATCTTATATTTCTTAAAGCCAAACATAAGTATATTTTTTTTTCTATATTTCTATTTATATTTCACAAAGTGGTCACTCTCATTAACTTTTAATATAATTTATCATGGTAACTTTTTATATTTCCCGAATCCTAACACCCTTTTTGTGACTCACAGATCACTCCAAATACTTTTTCAAAAATATAAAAAATATTTATTTTCCTCAAATACTTTATAAATATATATTATTAGAAAAAATATGCTTATGTTTGGCTTTAAGAAATATAAGATAATATATTTTTTTTAAATAATTTTTTTTTAACAAGACAACACTTGTTTAAAAAGATATTTAATTTAATTTAATTATCACGATAGTAATATTTTTCTAATAATATATATTTTTTATATTATAGGTAATAATGTTGAAAGGAAATGCATATTTATTATGCATTGAAATTATTTAAATGTGTAAAAGTTGAAGTGAATTTTCAAAGCAAACATCATGGGTTGCTGTGCTGTAACTTGGGAGAGTTAGCAAATGTTATGGAATACTACTTTTTTGAGCCCTTAGATTTTACTAGTTTACAATTTTAAACGACTGGGATTAGGCATTGCTGGAACAGCAATGATCTACACACAGTCGGGGCCCACCTGTGACTTGTCTCGGTAACTAAACTTTGTATTATGACTGCTTGTGTCCCTGCTCAATGATAAGACATTTGAAAAAAAATATTAATTTTAAAAATTAATATTATAATTAATATAAATATTAAATATCATAATTAAATTTATAACAATAAAATGTTATCATTAAATTTACAAAATTTTAAAAGTATAAAAGTTGATTAAATCAAGAAAATTTTGAATTGAAAAATAAGGAAAATTAAAATTAAAAATAAAGTAAATACTTATTATTTAGGGTAAATAGTTGAGATTGAAAATTTCAAAATTTTGAGATTAAAAATTAATTTCACTACATAAAAGTGTCGAATTAGAAACTGGGGATAGAATTCAACATAGTATAACCGCCTCTGGAGTCTGGAAAACGACGCCATTCTGATACATTTTCCATCAACAACGTGCTCTCCGTTCTTCTTTTAACCGTAGTTAGGTCGTATTTTAACCATGATTAAGCTATTAGCCGATAGTAGTATATAAAACCCGCCTGAAACGCCTTCAATGTCCCGCCAGTATCACACCATTACACCACCATAACCATTTGCTCATCCCTCTCTCTCTCCAAAATTCAAACCACTCCTCTCTCACACACACACACCCACAATGGTGAGCACTGAAAAAAGCGTTTGATGTTCAATTTGTTCTAATTAACTTTTCAACTCTACAGCTTGATCGATCTCTAGTTTTTGTTCGTCACAGTACTAAAATCTCGATAATGTTTCAGGTTGTAGCGCAGAAGGTGAAGGAAGCGGAGATCACTGAGCAGGACTCGCTTCTCCTTGTAATTAACATAATCTCTTTTCCATTCCGTCAAATTTACTGTGATTGATCGTATTTTGTTTAGAAATAATTAAGCTCGTTGCTTAATTTTTTTTGTTCGTACGAATTCAGTTATGGAAATCACTTTCTCTTTAGTTTCAGTAGTTTAGTTAATCTAGTAGTAGTAATTTGAGCTGAGGTTCATTTTCTTTCTGTCAATTACTGAATTTCATGCGATCGTCTTCCTAGATGCGTCAATTCGTCTCCGAAACTCAATTTAAGCTTGATTTTTAATTTTTACAAAGTAATTTTTTGTGGAGTTGTATTTATTAGTAGTTAATGTAGAGAAAATGAGAATCGTTTGTTTTTCTCCAGCATTAAACGTGAATGCCCAGTAATATCGGAAGCATTTGATCAACCATTGTTGTTGTTGTTGTTGTTGTTGTTGTTGTTGTTGTTGTTGTTGTTGTTATTGAATACTGAATTCAATTGGAACTCAAATCGTTTTTGTCTTTTCCACTTTGATAAAATCCGATGGCAATAAAATATTGGTAGAAGCAGAGATATAAGTTTGTTTCTGTACTCAAATTCAGTTTTAAAATTGGAGTTTCAAACTACATTATGGTTTCCTTGATTTTATACATATTTGTTTTAAATTACTCAAATTGTAGCTAAAGGTTTGTGTATAATGATGACTTTGGATGTACTTTGAGCCTAGTTTACGTGTGAATTTTTGCTAGGAAACTTAAAGTATGTTTTTATGTATCCGATCCATGTTAAAGTCAGATGTACATCTACTCTAACTAGATACAGTTAAACACGTACAAAGTTTATTAGAAGTAGTTAATCGGAGTGTACATGTACCTTGAACTGGATCTGATTAGCTGCAAGAGTCTATCTAGTGCTACTGATAATATGTAATCCTCCTGTAACTGTGTACTTCGGTTGAGTTTAGATGCAAACTATTTTTCAGCTGTTATGAAGTTAAAAAGATACAAGTCGGCTTAAAAGTTTTGAGTGTAATTAGTTAACAATTGGAGGCTCCCTGACTTCTATGTCTCTGGATTTATTGTGTGCTAAGCTATTGCTTGCTTTGCATTTACCTTGATCAGACAAGGAACCTGCTACGCATTGCTATATTCAATATCAGTTATATCAGAGGCCTTTTCCCCGAGAAATATTTCAATGACAAGTCCGTTCCAGCTCTAGGTAACTTGTTTGTTATAGAAAATACCATACTCAGGCAAGAAATTGGAACCTATTGACAGACCTTTTTACTATGTTACTGCAAACAGATATGAAGATCAAGAAGCTTATGCCAATGGATGCTGATTCACGAAGACTAATTGATTGGATGGAGAAAGGCATGTTTGAAATCTTTAATTCACAAATTGTTTGAGCTTCAAGTTTTTCGCTTGGTATTGAACTTTCTCTTGATTTTAACAGGTGTCTATGATGCTTTGCGGAAGAAATACCTCAGGACACTCTTGTTCTGTGTGTGTGAGGCTATAGAAGGCCCCATGATTGAGGTATATGCCTGTAAGATCCGAAAATTCTGATCATCTTGTAAAACATACAAAACTCTTAAGTGCAAATTTTGCAAACGATAACGACTATGTTTTTAACTCAACTGTCTTAATTTACGGTGACAGTACATAATTTGAAATTAGCAAATTAACAGAACTCTCGATTTATATAGCTTATCCTTCATAGTTGTTCTCTGAGCTGTCTGGAAGCAGACTAAGATGCAAAAAGATAAGCTCTAAAGTCTGCTAATAGTTTGTTAATCACCAACTAAGATGAGCGACTTAAATTTTACCCTCCGATATATATTTCTGTCTCTGACATTTTAACAGTCTGAAAAGATTATTTACAACTCTATTTTTCATCTCGCCATAACAATGAACTGATGATTGGTTTGAAAGGAAAACTTTATAGAAGGGGCGTATGGATAATACTGAAAACATAGGCTTATCTGTGTGTGTGATGTCTGTATGAGACATTAAGTGCAGTAATTGAAATTGATCATTGCAGTCTCTTTTAGTTATTCATGTGCTGACAGTCAAGAAGTTTCCATGAATGTCAACCGAATCGGAAATAAGAAGTATGAGGCATTAAGTGCAGTAATTGAAATTGATCATTGCAGTCTCTTTTAGTTATTCATGTGCTGACAGTCAAGAAGTTTCCATGAATGTCAACCGAATCGGAAATAAGAAGGAAGGGGGAACATTCACGTGTAACTCCAAGACAGAAATTACTCCAAACCAGATGAGGTACTTATTTCCAAAATATTGGTCTAACTTTGGCGAGCTAATATTCCTTGGGTCTTGACATCGTATCGTATCATTATCTGAACATTCATATCTTGATACATTATTCTCAATATTGGTTTCCAGGAGTTCTGCTTGTAAAATGGTTCGCACTCTGATCCAATTGATGAGGACTCTTGATAAGATGCCCGAAGAGGTTATACTGGCTGGGTTGAACATTTAATTGTTTATATTTGTCTCAACTGCAATTCTTGTTTCAATATGGTGCTAATATACACTTCTTCTCACTTTGAGGCATCAATTATTGTTTCAGCGCACGATACTGATGAAACTCCTCTATTATGATGATGTTACGGTACGTCCCTTCAATTAGCTGGGAGTGATCTAACTTTCCCTGTTTGTTGGTTACACTATTAATATATCCACCAAAATGTCTTCAGTTTACCAATGTATGTGAAACCATATTGAAGTCTCAGAGTTGATCCATAGTGCTGATACTTCTGTTAGTTATACAGATGCAGTAGGCCACGAATCGATTCAATATGCTATTTTGGTAATGTGTAATGGAAGTGTCTTCAATTCACGGAAACATGATAATATACATCATAGGGAAGTTTGAAAGATCATTAAGGTTGCGTTTGGATGGGTAGTTTTTTGATTTGGTTTTTGAGTTTTTGTAATGATTAAATTAAAAAGTAAGAGAGAGATAGAGATAGAGAGAAAACTTGTGGGACCAATAGAGAGAGAAATCAAAAAACCAAAAACCTGGGTGAAAAACACCCATGAGAACGCAACCTTGAATGTTGATTGTTTACCTTGTTCGAATTGATTAGAATTGTCATTGGTACAATAATGCAGTTTACGATCCTTCTCTTTTCTCATTTATTCAGAAGTTGATGAAGTGAGTTTTGTATTTTCATCTTGTAGCCTGCGGATTATGAGCCTCCATTCTTCAGAGGCTGCAGCAAAGAAGAAGTTCATAATCCATGGGCCAAAAATCCTCTGAAAATGGAGGTTGGCAATGTCAACAGTAAACATTTTGTATTAGCTCTGAAGGTATGCAAAAACTTGGTGTGAACAGATGGATAGTCGCTGATAATAAAAAAACAGATGGATAGTAGAACATGTATTCAAATTAGTCGAAAATATGTTATGTACTGTGCACAGGTAAAGAGTGTGCTTGATCCATGCGAGGATGAAAATGATAATGTGAGCTTGGGAGTTGATTCCATCCAGACAGATGCGGATAGTTATACTGACAGTGAGGTGATATGCCAACATTACAATTATGCGAAACCTAAACCTAGAATCTCATTTATTCCATAAATCATGGTAAATACTAGTTAAAACCTTGTTATCATTTCAGTCCACCCAGTCAGAAGAAGATAAGTACATTGTGGCCCCAGTAGGTATGCCACTTTGCTTATGCTTGGGTCAACTTTGTTAGGCCGGTTAAATGTTGAACTGCAAATGACTATCATTCTGTTGGCAGAGAAACAACAGGCTCCAGAGGGTGGTACCAGGGTTGATGATGGTAGCTATTCATTCAACAAAATAAGTAACGGATTTATATGAGAATGGTGCAACAAAATTTTTAGCTAATGATTCACCATTAATTGCACAGATGATACTCAGGATGCAGCTGAAGATGAACAACAACTAGGCCGGGTAAAGGATTGGGCCATTGCTTACCACCTCGACACAATCGAGCTCACTGATGTTCTGTCAAACTTCCCTGATATTTCAGTGGTAAGAATTTTGTTTACATTCAACTGGTAGAATTCAACCATATTCTGTTTTTGCTGTTCATTAATATTATTTTTTTTTTTTTTTTGGGTGATAATCTCATAGTTTCTTTAACTGATTGCAGGTTATGATTGAAGGTTAATAAAGAATCTACTGATCACGTCTAACAATCACAGAATGCACCCACAGATGCAACATTATCCTGTTATTTGTTGCAAACAAACTTAACTTGTTTAATTGTTGAGTGATTACAGAAATTATGTACAAGCTTGAAAAGGAAGGCATCCTATCCAAAACTGGCACAGACAGTTACACTATCAACAAGCCTAAGGTTATTAAAAGTATATTCCGTTAATTTCTTTTTCTTGTTACTGTCATTTAATTCCTCTTAATCACAAATACTTCAATAGCAGAAATTGGACTATGAATTTGATGCTGTCAAAGAAGAAATGGACGCTCATATAATCCTAGGGACCAACAAGGTTCAGCAGACCATGAGTGAGGATCACATGTACATGCGGGTCAGTTCACTTGGCCATTACATGGAACATTAAAGTACTACTCAACCAGTTTCTTGATATGGTTTACAATGTCGTAACTGTAGGCATTATACCATGCACTTCCAATGGAATACATAACTGTTCCAAAGCTTCAGAGCAAGCTCGATGGAGATGCCAACCAAACTACAGTCCGCAAGCTGATTGATAAGATGGCCAAAGAAGGTTATGTTGAAACCAAAAGCAACCGAAGGCTAGGTATATGGTCCAGTAACAAATCCCTATCTGTCCCTCCCTCCCTCTCTCCTCGCCTCCTTTTATTTGCAGAATATCTCTGCTTGTGCGTGATAATATAGCTTTCAAACCTGTTCTTTTGCATTCCTAATTGGTCACAGGCAAGCGTGTGATCCATTCTGATCTAACTGAGAAGAAACTTTCCGAAGTAAAGAAAACCTTGGACATGGACATGGACGCGATGGTGATATTTTCCTATCAATTTTTGTTCCATCATTGCATATAATCACAAGTACTATCCTGTTCATCTTCGAAAGTTTGTTTTGCGCAGGATATGGATGTGAATGAAACACATAAAGAGTCCAAAGATGGAGAATTTCAAACAGGTACTTTTTTGAATCATAATCATTCCTTAGTGGACTTCGCCTCATCCAACACTAATTATAACTAAAGGTTTGCTGAGTATTTCTTAATTTCTTTGTTTTGGCTTTAAGGTGGGAGTATTCATATGGACCTATCCACCTGTGGTGTACTCCACTCCATTGGGTCAGATCTCACTCGCACTCGAGGAAGGTCAGATGAATACCAAAATGGCTCTATCAGGAGTGAGCAGAATGCACCGACGATGGAAGAGAATGGACACAACAGTCCCACGAGCAAGACACAGGTTCATGACTCAACACAAGGCCTCCATTATCATTTACTGCTCCATACATCAATCTGATCTGAAGTTTTGTATGCAGCCAATAGCTTCTATAGAGAGTTATGCTGTGCGAGTCAAGAATGCAGGAACAAATAGAAATGCTAATCAACATGACGAGTTTGACAACGTTATTTGCAATCGGCCAACGCAGGAGAAGCAATCCAGGAAAGCAAGCACGGTATGCTTCGTTTCTGAAAATATATTCCTGCAATGTCTTAAAATGTTTTTTTTGTTCCGCGTACTAATCATGTGTTTATTTAACAATTGCTATGTGGTTACAGGTTAAGGAACCTATCTTGCAGTACATAAAGCGCCAGAAATATCAAGCTTCCTGAAAGTAGTCAAAAGGTTTTTAACGAGTAAGTTTGATGTCTTAGAGTTAGACTCGCTCACTGTTAGAACAACATTTTCTCTCAAATTATCTATTAGAGGCTTAGAAAGTGTGGGTTCACATGTACATAACAACGGATTGATTGTTTTGATCTCATTTTTTCCGTTCCGTTCCGTTCCATTCCTCTGCTCTGTCAAAACAATGTAGGTTAGGTGGTCACAATGGGAAACTGAACGTACGAAAAACCGAGTAAGGGTGTAGCTGGAAGCCTGGAATTTAT
Organism: Lobelia cardinalis; assembly: GCA_028566635.1. NCBI lineage: Eukaryota > Viridiplantae > Streptophyta > Magnoliopsida > Asterales > Campanulaceae > Lobelia > Lobelia cardinalis. The sequence goes on from JAOWAN010088192.1 coordinate 20,998, forward strand.
AAAGCTTTCATACAGTATTCGGAAGCCACGACTTGGCCAGCAAAAGTGGGTGAACAAATCACTCGGTATTTAATCTGTGGACCTGTGGTTGTTTTTTTGTTTTTTTTTTTTGTGTTTTACGAAGCATTTGATTAAATGGTTTCTCTTAAACTATATAAGTATATATGTAACTAGGGAAAACCCCTGTGGAATTCGGGTTTTAGGGAGGATTTCGCTATGTAATTTTTTCATAACCTACCTGTGCTTTCCAAGTTACTCGATTAATTATATAGTATATGATATTATATATTATATAATATTAAGATTAAAATATGCTTAAGAAGATAATAAAATTAAAAATAATATCTTCAAATAATAATATTAATTAATCGAAATAATAAAAATAAAAAAAATCTAACTCCACATTAATAACAAAAAAACAAAAAAAAATCTCACTATATAATTTATAATATTAAGATTAATGTATCTTTTTAATAAAAAAATAGAAAATATATTAAAAAATAAGAACTCTTACCACTACACTACACTTCATTGTTATGTCTACATTTCAATGTATACTATATATATTAAAAAAATAATTATACATTACACGGGGCGGGGCGGGGCGGGGTGGAAGCTAAACCCGAACCCGCCCCGAACCCGATCGGGTCTTTGAAAAATATGAGAAAATCGATTTTTTTCGGGGCGGGGCATCATCGGATTCGGATGGGTTCCGAGAAATTGCCATCCCTAATTACACCCAAGACTTTAGAATAAATTCTACTGAAATAACTTTTTCAAATGGAATTCAATTAGTTATATTAGTAATTCTATTTCTTCTAATTAATTATATACATTTAATTCTTAATTTTAGGAGCTTAAAATATTCTACTGAACCTTTAAAATGGCATATAAATACATACACATATTTTATAAAATATTTATTTTTATAATAAAAATAGTAACTATCACTATTAATATCAAATTTAATATTAATATTATACGTTTGTCTTCTGATCCAAAATAAATAGACAACTTGATTTGAAAGTACAATCGAATAGAATAAAAAAATGAAGTGAATGATTGTAGTTTATTGTGAGTGGAATCAAAAGAAGACTAGTGGCTAATAATGAAAGTGAAATTTTCTTTAAAAAATATCCATTTATTTTGAGCATCCTTAAAAGAAATATATAACACTTATTTTGAATCAGAACCAGAACGAGTATTAACAAAGATATCAATACGAAAACTTTATATTATTTTAATATAAATTTTTTGTAAGAAGAAAGATGTTATGAAAAAAAATATTAATTTAGCTAAAAAAATAAGGTATAACAAGTATTATCTAGGGGAAACAATTATTCCTGAACTGTGATCGTTTTCATGAATAGTTCCTGAGCTTAGAAATATTATATAGAAGACTAAAGTTTGAGAAAACGTTTAATAAATAGTCCCTGCCGTCAAATGACCGTTAATTTTTCCGTTAAGTGGCACGTGCAACACGTGACCCCAAATTAAGAGGGTATTACCGGTAATTTTCCTAAAAATCATTAGCACCACCACCCACCTCCATCCTTCTATATTTCCGATATAACACTTCAATTTCTACTAGTGATTTCACCATCACACACGAAGACACACGGACACTCAAAATCAACGGAAAGAAAATAAAGTACAAAATGTATGGCGTGGGCTCTGATTTAGATCTGGGTTAGTGGGTTCGATTTAAGTGCTGTTTGTTAATTTTAAATGCTTAATGTTGAAGTCTAAAAATAATTCTAAATCTGTCTGAAGAATTAAGAGGCAGCATCTGAAGGCTAAAAGTTGAATCAGTAAAATTGTTTGGTTACTGATCTGAATGAATTGTCTGAATAATGTATATTATCCATTTTAGCCCTCTCATAAAGGTTGTTTGTTGTTTATAATTGATAAAAGCAATATAAATATAATATATTTATTATGTATATTAAATTTACTATTACTATTTATCTTATTATTTCCATATAGCTACTTAATTATGTATTACATTTGCTCTTACTTTTAATCTAATTTAGTATTGATATTATTATTTGATATATATTTAC
>JAOWAN010089121.1:0-22997 GCA_028566635.1 Lobelia cardinalis
GGCGATAAATAATAAGGGTATTTTTGTCAAAATTGAGGGCGATTTTAGAAATTTTAGGGCGGTAAATAGCACCACCCTATTTTTAATTGTTGGAACTCATTAAATTAATTGCTTGAGCTCATAATTGTTTGTGCTGTCTATTTTTGTTGATTTGTTTTGACAGATTTATAATATATAGGTTAATTGTGTTTGAAAAAAAAATCACTGATTATCATTTATGCTTCATTAAATTAGTTAGTCTACATATTTATTGCAAGTTTAATTTATTCTTGGGTAAAAGGAGCATGCTATTTTGTCTTGTAACTTGTAATTTATTTATTTTTTTACTTATGAGTTAGTTTATAAAAATTATATATAATAAAGGGGCATAAGCTTCCAATTTGTAAGCAGATAGCATGTTTTATATTCTGCAATTATTTTTGCCTATAATTTATGCATGGGAATGATATATATTTTTATATTATTGTTGATTTACAGCATAATTACACGATATGTGTAAACGAACCAAAAGTTCGCAAATGGACCAGAAGTTCATTACCAAGCAAACATTGAAACATAATCCATTCAAGTCCATGAACTTATAAACTTGAAGTTTATAAAGAAAATTTCCCTTAAAATTGGTATGTTTTTTCATTTCAGATAGAACATCTTGCCAAGCTGAATTTTCTCTCATTGAGCATCTCAGGAGAGAATTACATCAAATGGAATATGAATGTCAAGCTATACCTAATAAGGAAGAATCTAAGGTCAGCAATTGAACAAGATAATACTCTTGATGTGGCCCAGAAGGCCGAAGCAATAATCCTCATTGTACGACACATCAACAATGTCCTTCAATTTGACTATGCTAATATTGAGGACCCACTCAAATTATGGAACGAACTGAAGGACCAATTTGACCATCAGAAAACCATTCTCTTGCCTGAAGCTAGACTCAAATGGTCAAACTTGAGATTTTCTGATTTCAAAACAGTGACTAAGTATAGCTCAGAAGTATGCCGCATTAAGTCCACTCATGGCTTTTGTGGGCATCCTCTGACTAATGCAGCAGTACAGGGATAAGAATTACATTAAATTCTCCGAGCTGATCACCATGCTAATCATGCAAGAGAAGAATACAAATCTTCTCATAAAAAAAGACCAGTCTCGACCAGCGGGTACACGTGCTTTGCCTGAAACAAATGCCACCTTTCGGGGAAATAATAGAGGCCGCAAAAACGCGTCGACAAAATGATCACATGTCGACTTGCTGTCCACAAAGAATGTTGCTTATGCTAAACTCCTCGCCCAGATAATTAGACTGAAAGCACATTATCATATTAAATTTATAAGATTGGATAATGCTGCGGAGTTTACATCGAAATCTTTCGATGATTATTGCATATCCCAGGGCATTGACATTGAACATCCAGTAGCTCATGTTCATACGCAGAATGGGCTCGCAGAAGCCAACATCAAAAATCTGTATCAGATTGCTAGGACTTTGGTTATGCCCACCAAACTTCATGTATCTTCATGCAGATACGCAATAATGCATGCATCTATGCTGGTCCTGTTGAGGCCTACAGCCACCCAACCATACTCTGCGTTACAGCTAGTCACTGGGTGCGAATCCAATCTTTCGCACTTACGCATTTTTGGGTGTGCAATATACGTGTCGATTGCACCGCCACATAGTACCAAGATGGGGCCTCAACGACGAATGGGAATATATGTCGGTTATATCTCCTCATCCATTATCCGATATTTAGAGCCCTTGACAGACGATCTTTTTACCGCATATTTTGCGGACTGTCAATTTGATGAGACACACTTCTCGCCGTTAGGGGGAGGCAAGAACGTACCCACTACCGTTCCAGAAGAACGGCGTGAAATAGTGTGGCAAAACCCCACATTGTCTCATTACGATCCCCCTACAGCACATTCAGATTCTGAAGTGCGTAAAATACTGGATCTACAGAAAGTAGCCCAAAACACACCAGACGACTTTTTTGATCTAGCAAGAGTGACAAGATCACACATACCAGCTGTAAATGTGTATGCAAGGATAGAGATCCCAGAAGGACAAATCACGACAGTTCCAGCAAAATGCACTATACACCGAAAGTTTGTGGCAGATGTCCCTGGAAGGGTGAGCGATGATTTTGGTACACTGGCGGCTAACCAGTTATATATCCCCGCCCAGAAGAGGGGAAGACCTGTTAGTTCAAAGGATACACATCCCCTGAAGAGGACTAGTACGACACAATCAAATCCTACTAGCACGATTAGCATCACTGTCTCATCATGCCCATCTCATAACATTTGTCCGGACTACGGATCCGTCTCAGAGACGAAGTTGGGGGACGCCTCAACCACAGAATTCATTCCTGAGAATCGGGAAATCTCAGTAAACTATACAAATATGCATGAGATCTGGCATCAAAATGAGACGATCGTCGGTGACAGATTTGCTTATGCAGTAGCTAGCGAGATCACTTATAGCGATGATATATATTGAACCACGCTCCATTGATGAATGTCGACGTAGAACATACTGACCAAAATGAAAAGAAGCAATTCAAGTCGAACTCGATTCTTTAGCTAAAAGAAAGGTGTTTGGACCAATAGCTCTCACACCTTATGAAAAAGTACCAGTGGGTACAAATGGGTCTTTGTAATGAAATGAAATGAGAAAAGGAGATTGTAAGGTACAAAGCTCGCCTTATGGCGCAAGGGTATTCTTAGAGACTTGAGATTGACTACGAGGAGACCTATTCTCCCGTAATTGACGTCATAACGTTTCGCTACCTTGTCAGTTTGGTCTTTTTTGAAGAACTGACCATACAGCTCATGGATGTCGTTACTGCGTATGTATATGGAGATCTAGATACAGAGGGATATATGAAAATTCCTGAAGGTTTTAAGTTACCCGAGTCAAGTAGTTCCCTACCTCGGAACATGTTCTCTATCAGGTTGAGATGTTCACTATATGGTCTGAAATAATACAGATCGCGAAGAATGTGGTATAACAGACTAAGTGAATACTTGCTTGGGAAGGGATACGTGAACAACGAAATATGACTTTGCGTATTTATCAAGAAAACAAATTCCAGATTTGCTATAGTAGCAGTTTATGCGGACGACATGAACATTATTGGGACTCCATAAGAAGTCAAAGAAGCTGCTAATTACCTGAAGTCAGAATTTGAGATGAAAGACATGAGAAGAACAACTTTTTGTATTGGTCTGGAAATTGTTCATCGAAATGATGGTGTAATGATTTATCAATCAAACTATATCTAGAAGATGTTGAGACGCTTTAATGAAGATAAAGCAAAACCATCAAGTACATCCATGGTCGTCAGGTCTTTGGATAAAACAAAAGACTCATTTCGCCTCATAGAAGAGGGTGAAGAGATATTAGCACCAGAAGTATCGTACCTGAGTGTAATAGGCGCGTTATTGTATTTAGCTCAGTGTATCAGACCCGACATCTCATTCGCCGTGAATTTGTTAGCTAGGCATAGCTCTGCACTAACACGCCGCCATTGGAATGACATTAAAGATGTGTTCCGTTATCTACGCGGCATAATAGACATGTGCTTGTTTTATTCCTATGCATCCCTGAAGGATGCAAGGTTTGTGGGATATGCTGACACTAGATACTTGTCAGATCCACATAAGGGGCGTTCTCAAAGTGGCTATATTTTTACAATTGAGAAAACTGCAGTGTCTTGGAGGTCTACAAAATAGACCCTAGTTGCCACCTCTTCAAATCATGCAGAGATATTAGCTCTTCACGAAGCAGTACGTGAATGTATTTGGTTAAGAGCTGTCATCACACATATTCGGAGTTCCTGTGGGTTGGTTACCACAGATGATCCTACGATTGTATTCGAGGATAATACTGCATGTATTGAGCAAATGAAAACTGGATTTATCAAATGTGACAATACCAAGCACATTGCTCCTAAGTTTTTCTTCAATCAGCAACAGCAAGAGCTGAAACAAATCATGATCCAACAGATCAGAAGTCAAAATAACGCTACCGACTTATTTACTAAGTCTTTATGTAAAGTCACATTTGAGAAATACGTTAAGGATATTGGCTTTTGTAGGTTATCAGAACTTCCTCCTTCCTTGTGATCTTCAGGAAGAGTTGATTTGAGGGAAGCTGTCAGCAGAATGTCTCATATCTAGAAGATATTTATAAGTTATTTCATTAATTACTTATGTCCCCATATTGTACTCTTTTTACTTAGATCAGAGTTTTTTTTTTTCTACGAATTTTTGTGTTACTTGACAAGGTTTTAATGAGACAACATGTAACTGATTAAAAAAATTGTACGTTGTACTCTTTTTTCTATTCAAATTTATTTTTTCCACTGAATTTTTACTCAAAATATTTTAATGTAGAGTCTACAACGATGATTCTTTTGAAATATCCAAGAGGAGTGTTATAAAACTTATCTGTAAGTGATTATTTTAATTAAAATAGGATTTTAGTTAAGATATAATTTAATTTAATCAGGACTCCTATATTATTTATATGGAGACACCACTCTTTTATCAGTTACTTGAAATAATATTATCTTATGTCTAAACTCTCTCTATTATATTGTTCATGTTTATATCTGTGATCGTTGCTAGTGAAATTTACAACACTATTCATAATTTATATTAATTTTAAAATTTACGGTTAAAATTTTAGTTATTCGTGACTCGCTGATTTGCAAATTGAACGGATCGGAAACTCTAAAAATTGGTCACGACCCACCCGAGACATATTTCTCTCTCCTACCTCGCCTTCCGGCCCAACGCCATCGACTCTCCTCGCGCCACCACCCCCACCCTCCTCTCCTTCCTCACCTGTGAGCAGCGCCTTCCTACCACCCGTCTCGACATCCAGCCTACCGTCGGTCCGCCAACATCTATACCTGACCCCACCACCATCTCTGGCACTTTCGTCCGTGCACCATCTGTCCGCCGCCTCCGTCCTCCTCCATTCCACCACCGTCACCGACTACTCCACAATTTTTTGTTCGAACGACCAAGGTCAATTTCTCCTCTCTAAATATTCTCTCCCTCTCCCTCTATCCCTCCCCCTACCTACTGTTTTTCTTCTATTTTCTCAATTTTTTCCCCAGATCTAATATCAAACATATATATATATATATATTTTAAACGTTTATTTATTTTTCAGGTCTAATATACAATAATTTTTTGTTTCAGTTCTATTTGTATGCACTGTTTAAATAACATTGAAAAATATTTCAATTTTTTTTCAGATCAAGTACATTTTGTACCCCTTTTTTTTTTTTTTTTTCTTGTTTTGTTTTAATTGAGGGCTGGGATGGATACTAATATGACTTGATCAAGCCTGATTTACTTTTGGCCCTCCTCTGCGGCATATATTATTCTGTAAAAGCAGATTCATGTTATCCATCATAAAACGTGCTCTTGTGCAGCTCCGAGTATCTCAAACATCTCTTTGTCGCTCTAGCCCACCCCTAAAGTTGAAGGATCAAGGTAGCATATTAACAAATGGCCAAATAAATTGAGGGTTTTTAGGTAGCATTTTTGTGTCTTATAATGATGTGCTTTGTCATTCCAACATTGAATGTCGAATAGTAATCACGAAGTTTGCCTCTTTCGGAGCCGTCGTAACTCATATTGATCGTTAGTGTCAATTTAAGGCGATTAAATATATATATATTTAAATTTAAACCCTCATTGTCTGTCTGTGGAGATACAAGGTATCATTTTTGGGTTCACACTTGTCTTGGAATGATTTGAATGATATCGTAATTATGAAAATTTTCTTTTTTTTTGCTTGAAGAAGGTGTGTAATTATAAGTTAGTTTTGGAGTAGGGTTAGTGAGAATGGGCTCTAAGGTTTAAAGGCTGTTGTTTGTTTGGTGTTCATTTTTAAAAACTTAGTATTGATATTTATGTTATTGTCGATGTTCTCGGTTCCCACGAAGAAGCCACTAATCTTATGTCTGTGGGTTCTCCCCCACCACAACGAAGCTGTCAATCACCTTATATCTTTTGTTGACAAAATGTGGTCCCTGGCAATCCTAAAGAAAATAAATATAAAGTGTTCACTGTTGCCCACAACCTTACTTTGATACGTTCAATGGTTTTTTTTGCCACTCTGGTGGGATGTATACTTAAGTCAGTTAATTTGCCTCTCTGGTGGGATGTATACTTCAGGCGGTTAATTGCTTGTTCATTGTGTTGGCATGGGAGTATGAATCCCCTATCTAATTAGAAAGATTATTGGGTCTTGAAAAAGACATGTTCTAACTGTACCTTACTTCATAGGATGCTTCACCATTTGGGAATGAAACGTGCTGCGACTAGATTACGCTATCAATGGGTTGAAAAGTTCACCAATGATTTCTCTGAGGAGAATCACATTGGGGATTACGAGTACTGTAGTCTTTATCGTGGTGAAGTTAAACAGTTTTTTTCTGGAAATAAACCTGTGACAGTAAAGGTATGGGATGTTTCTGGAGCCGATTGTTGTGACTGTGACAATCCTCGACAACATGTGCTACAAATGCTGATGGTATGTTAGTAAAGTGCGTCCATCATGGACGGAATTATTTTGCTAGTCCATTATCATTATAGAATATTTTTTGCTTTTTAGCGTTTATGTAGCCTGTTAATTGTTGCAGGAAGAAGTTCTTTTGCTTCAAAATGAATTTATCGTATCTCATCCATCAATAGCCGAAGTGTGTGATTATTTCCTGGAAAAGGAACGTATGGGAGTTATATATGAATTCGAGCCAGTGGATACTGTTTATAACCTCCTTCCCAAAGGTGCTTTTTATGTGTAGATATATATATATATTTTTTGAATTATATATATTATTTTGTAACATTGTACGCATGCACTCGCATAGACATATGTATAGACACTCACTTATTAAAAAAAATCACGTTCACACTAACTGTAAGTGTGATTTGTTGAAGGTATTGGGCCGAACACAGAGAAAAGAATTGAATATACTCAACTGTTTTTTTCTTTTTGGCTTATTGTGTAGTCATACAGGTATCATGTAGTCTTTGTTCATCTCTACAGTAGACTCTTTTGGGAACTTGTATAGATTGCTTCCAAATTATAGAGGCATCTTGTACATAGGTCAAATGTCATATAGGCTATTATGGCCCTTACTTTAAGTCCATAGCTTCATACAGCATACAATGGTTAATGTATTTTACAGATGAAATTGATGTTATTGATTTAGCTATAACGAGGGCTGAGTAAACTGGATCATACTCCTGAAGAGGTAAAAGTCAAGGATTTACATCAATTAGCAACATTATGGAATATATGGAATGCAACATTGGTAGCAGAAAAAAACAATATTGAGATAAACTGAGTTAAGTTTGATGACCGTGAATTAATGCTAAGGGGTCAAATGTGTTCTATCAAGATGTGCGAACTGGAGGTTGATGCTTGCTGAAGTAGAGAAATCTATCAGGGGTGCATTATGAATCATGCATCCCTGTTAAGTTGAATGAAATGTTTTATAGCACTGTTTAGTTTGTTAACCGAGGAACAACATTCAAATAGAAAGAGTGTAGTTCCATATTAGAAGACTAAGATGGATGCCTGGTAAACACTAGAAAAGATAAACTTCAAAATGAGCATATTTGAGAAAGTGCATAAGTAACCCTAATAATAGGACATAAAATACCTAATAGGATGTATACAACATCAATGTATCTTGGTTAATATGAAATATTTATGACATCATTTGAGATGAATATGAGCAAAAGTGGGCTGAGTGATAAATGACGAGGAATGATTTGTTACATGGCTTATTGGTGCACATGGCTTACAAAATAGTCTAAGCACATCAGAATATTGATGAAAACAAATGAAAATTCTAAAATTTGTTATATCATTGTCATTCTGTTTTATTACTGGAGTTCATAAAAATAAACTTGCACAGTTGCACTAGAGAGTTAGAACTAACAATGCTTAAATGTTGTTTATTAAGGTGCTATCGTGTAGACTTGGAGAGGTTTTGTGTGACATCATCTGTGAAGCTCAATGTGCTTTCATTAAGAGTCGACAATTGATTAATGTTGTCCAATGTGCTTTCGTTAAGAGTCGACTATTGACTGATGCTGTCCTGTTGGCAAATGAGGTTGTAGATGATATGAGAAGGAGAGGTAAGAAAGGATTAATTCTTCCGTTGGATTTCAAGATCGCGTATGATCGGGTAAATTGACATTTCCTTGATTTAGTCTCAGATAAGATAGGTTTCTATCCAAGATGGCTGTACCGGATCCATGGGTGTCTTTCTCTTCTTCGCTCTTTCTAATGGATAATGGAGAGCATAAGGAGTGGTTTTGCACTTCACGAGGACTTCGTGTGGGATCCTATGCCACCTTTCCTTTTTACGCTAGTCATAGATGTTATCATTGAGTTGTTAAGGAGGAGTGAGGAGAGGGGAGTTCTAGAGGGGTGTTGGGTAGGAAATGACGGTATAAGGATCTGTCATCTTCAATATGTTGATGATTCCGTGTTGTTTTTGTCCGAGGGGCGGGTTAGATTTGACAATGTCTTAAAAGTCCTTCAAATCTTTGAGATTTTGTTTGACATTAAGAAAAATTTATCCAAGTGTAGATTAGAAGGCATTAACACTGATCCTTCAACTTTGAGTTCGTATGATATATTGGTCTACCGTTAAGGGGAATCATAGGGCGTCTAAGTTTTGAGATTCGGTTATTGACAAAGTGTCTAAGTGGTTAGTCTTTAGGAGGGATAGTTACCCTCATTGAGTTTTGTCTATCTAGTATTCTCATTCATTATCTGTCTCGGTTTCAGTTGCCCTCGGGAGTGGCGGATCATTAGAGGGGAAAATGCGTCGGTTTTTGTGGTGTGGGTACGGGATCATTTGGTGGCTTGGAAGAAAGTATGTAGCCCTAAATACGAGGGAAATTAGGGTTAGGGAACTTGGTTATTAAGACCATTTCTTTAGTTAGCAAGTGATTATGAAATTTTACACCTGAGCCTTATTTTTTATGACATAGAGTTATTTGAAGTAAGTTTGATGTTAACCAAAATAGGTGGGATGCATTTGCGAGTCTTTCAACCATGTATGCCGGTCCTTGAAAGTTCGTCTCGAGTTATCTTCCTCTTTTTCTATCGTTATGTTCGTTATGAGAGCGGGGTTGGGAAACGAGTTTTGTTTCGGGAAGATCTCTAAATAGGACATTTTTCTCTCTAAGTCACCTTTTCTCATTTGTTTCAACTTTCATGTTTTCATAATGCGCCTATTGATACTTTTCTTGGTAGGGAGGAAGCCAGATTAGGTAATATTTTTATTTTGTGAGAAATCTTAATGATAGAGAATTCATATTAGTTGCGGAGTTACTGCTTCAATTGTCTTCTTTTTGGCCTTCAGATCTTCAATCCGATCGACGAATCGGAGGAGTTTTGGATATTTTTCTGTTAAGTTTTTCACAAAAATTCTACGTCCATAATTACATGTTGACTTTCCTCTCTACCATTTTATTTAGAGGTCCAAGGTTCCGAGGTTCCCTTTAAATACATGGTTTTTGCTGGGTGAGTGGTCTTTGGTCGTTTGAATACTAATGATTGGCGGTAGAGAAGATACCAGAATTTGCACTTGTGTGCATCATGTGTAGGGAAGCTAGTGATTGTCACGAGCATTTGTTTATGCATTGCTATATGGCTCGGAATCTTTGGGGCATGTTGTTTTGGGTGCAATATGCCTCGAAAGTGGAGGAGTTATTTATGATCAAGTCATTGGGCTTTGATCATTCGAGGAATGCTTCTTTGATGTGGGGATGTGCATTTTCTGCGGGGAACATTTGGATAGAGAAGAATTCTCGAATTTTCAAAAATTGCGATTTATCGACTTCTATGTCGTCGGAGAAGATTAGATCAGTCTTCTCTTTGGGCTTGGAGTTTTGGCGCTTTTCAGGGTTTCTCTTCGGGAGAATTTACTAGCGATCGGAGAGCAGCTATTGTATAGTTTGAGTGTTTTTTGTTGTTTTTGGTGTATTTGATTTTTTGGTGGATTTCTTGTCCGCCTTTTTTCTATTCTCTTTATTAATCATATTCTTATTTTATCAAAAAACAAAAATACTTGTTTTGTATGTCCAGATGAATTTGATTGGTTACAAAGGATAAAGGTTGCTGTTGGAATTGCTTCTCTTCTCAACATTTTCCATGATCAAGAGAAGTATGTACTGAAGGAACCTTTTCTGGTTGGCAATTTGGATGCATCTCGTATAATGCTCGATAAGGTATGCTGCCGCCTCTCTTTTTCCAATCCCAGTAAGCTGTCTGAGAACTCTTTTGTAAGCTATTTAATATTCAACTATAAATGGCTGAATCATGACTTGTTACATGTAGGAAGGTAATCCAAAATTATGTGACCTCAGTATGATGACTGGTGGAATTTTCCCCTCCATGAGAGGTTGTCCAAGTCAAAATGTTGATGCTGCTTCAGCGAAGCCAACTTATGACCCACAGGGTAGGTAAAATATCAAATTGACATTTCCAGCATGATATATTGGCATGTTATAGTTTGTGTTGCGCCCCAGCTCCATCTAAGTTACCTTTGCTTCATGTGTATGATATAATTCAGCTGTTAAACTTTATTTTCTTTGTTGGATTTTGCTTCATGTGTATGATTTAATGGAAAAGAGAGTATCATCTTTGAAAACAATAATTGAATAGCTTATGGTAAATGCACTCCATCAACCTCCTTAAGTGCTGTAGAGCATAGGTCACTGTTGCTTAAATAGAGAATGGGGTGATTGGAGCCTACAATAACTGGCTATCCAAATGAAGGTGTAACCCCCCCACCAAATGCCTTCTGAGTCTATGTATTAAATTTCAGTCATGTTATCTGCTTAATGTTTGTTTGTATCAGCATCACATAATTTAATTTATTTGCATTATGTTCATTATTATCATATATCTTATCATTCAGGCGCTGTTTAGGAAAATTTATCATTTATTAAATGAATAAGAGTGGATTCATGTGTTAAATGTCCACCATATAGTTGGGTAGAAAAAACTTGAAAAGTAGAAAACTAAACAAGCTCTTGTAACCCAAAGGATGGAGCATATCTTCAGTCCCAAGCGAAGCAATACCAAAAAGTTTCATGAAACATTAGGTAAAAAAGAAGCAAAATGCACTTACTAGTTACCCCAAGGTAAAATTTTGGTTAGGTTCTAATAATGGAAAGCGCTAGAGCGGACTTGGTCGCATTGCGCATTCCCGGACAATCTTGTACCATTCTTTCAGCTTGAATTGAATGTACATTGGTGTCTGTACTAAGAGTGAGCGTTGTTCAGAACATAGCGCAAGTGATTCCTTTTACTATAATAGTGATTAGACCATTTGCATAGAGACTATATGGCCCCCTTATTCAAGAAAAAAGGTCAAAGGAAAAACAAGGAATGAATACCTGTAATAACTTGTTGGCTTGTTTGCTTCCATCTGTAGTAGCTTAGATTTTATTTCAGCATGTTACATACTCAAATTAGAGGTAGGAGTGGGGGGAGAAGTTACCATCATTAAGTCGTGTCTATCTAGTATTCCCATTAATTATCTGTCTCTCTTTTAAGTTACCCTCAAGAGTGGCAGATCATTTAGAGGGGATAATGCATTGATTTTTGTGGTGTGTTGCCGGGGATGAGAGTAAGTCTCATTTGGTGGCTTGGAAGAAAGTATGTAGCCTTAAGGATAAAGAGGGAGGGATTAGATTAGGGCTAGAGGACTTTATTAAGAACATTTCTTTGGTTAGTACGTGGTTATGACATTTTTTGTTGTAGCATGATTGTTTATGGCATAGAGTTATCGGAGTAAGTTTGACGTTAAACAAAATAGGTGGGATGCATCACGAGTTTTTCAACCACGTATGCCAGTCCCCGAAAGTTCATCTCGAGATGTCTTCATATTTTCTATCCTCACCTTCGTTATAAGGTTTGGAGTTGGAATCGAGTCCGTTTTGGAAAGATATTTTCTATTCACCTACCCGAATTTGTATCTCTCCGAATGTGTGCATCATATGTAAGGAAGTTAGTGATTCTCAAATTCGCTTCACTAACAGGCTCACACTTTTTCATTTTCGAGTCAATGGGATGCTTCTATGCTATGGGATGTGTGTTGTTTTCGGTCTTTCGCGGAACATTTGGATGAAGAGAAATAATCAAATTTTCAGAAATCGAGAATTATCATTTCAATGTTGTGGGAGATGATTACAGTGCAGTCTTCTCTTTGGGTTAGGAGTTTTGGTGTTCTTCAAGTTTTGTCTCGGGGAGATTTGACTAGAGATTTGGGCCGGGAGTTTTGGTATTTTTCATGGTTTGTCTTCGGAGATTTGACTAGAGATTGGAGAGCAACCATTATGTAGTTTGAGTGTTTATTGTTGTTTTTGGAGTATTTAATTTTTTTGTGGATTTCTTGTTCGCCTTTGGTATATTCTTTCTCTATAACGATATTCTTATTTTATATAAAAAAGTGATGCTTGTTTTATTAGTTTCTTACTATAGAGTTGTCTATAATTTCATAGTTAAATAGCTAACTTTTGTTAAGATTTAAATTGATCACCCAATAATAAGGACTTCGGAAATATATTTTGAAAAAAAACAAAAATTTTATTTGTACAAAACTAGTAAGAAATGGTAAAATATAGTAATATGATGTAACATATAAATTAAAGGGACAACTTCATAAATGGTCCCTGAAAGTTTTCGGAATCCATTGATAGTCCATTATCTTTGGACTTGTCCAATTTTAATAAAAGTTCATAAAATGTGGACGTAAATGGTCCCTCCATTAGTCAACAATTAATTTGACCGTTAATTGTAACATTTGACTAACTTTCAAGGGTAAAATAGACAATTGGTTTACTCCGGCGAGGCCTCCTTCCCCCCTCTTCGATGAGCTCAGATCTCGCCGGAAATTTTCAAAACAAAATCAGTAGAATTATCATAAAACTTCTCCAAGGAATACCTAAAATAGCACCTGGAATTCAAAGCTCTCTTCAACCTTAGGGACACAACCCAAAATCCTCTCCACAGAATCAGCCAAACACCTCACACACCCACCGCTCCCATCCTTCACAACTGCTCAAATTCCCCCTCCCAATCCCATAGCAAGACATCCGACTGCTAAAGGACGTTGCTTGTTCAAATGATTCTTTGAAAAAGGAACTTATTGGGCTGCTGGATGCAAAAATGCAGCTGTCGTTTGAGGTTCAAAAACTTGGTTTTGAGTACGAGAAACTACAAGAGGATACAAAGTTGAAGGAAACAGCACTCGAGGTTTCTTCGGATCGCATATCTGTTCTTCATTAAAAAAAAAACAAATGTTACAGAATGATATTTGCTTGCTTGAAACATCATTAACCTGCAAAATGATCTGGAAAAGGCCAAACATGCAACTCCCATAAACACTCAAATTCCCCCTCCCAATCCTATAGCAAACCCATCATCATTCCTCCCTGCTACCCCACTCAAATTTCTAACCAACTCCCCTACGCTCCTCCTAAACAACCCCAAATCCCCACCAACGAAATCTTGACCCCCACAAATCGTCCTCTCCACCGAAGTTAAACTCTCGTTGAAGAACATGTACTCATCGTACCTCAAATCGGAAAGGAGAGCGAGACCAGATCTGGCTTTCGATCTTCTTCTTCTTCTTCTCAGATCTGGCTTTCGATGTAGGTGGCCGGAAACGATGAATGTGGCCGGAAAAGATGTAGGTGGCCGTAGTGAATAAGGGTAAAATAGAGAATTTCCATCTAAATTAGTTAAATATTAGAATTAACGGTCAAAATTAACTGTTGACCAACAAATGGACCATTTACGTCCACATTTTATGAACTTTTATTAAAATTGCCCCAAGTCGAAAGATAAGGGACTATCCATGGATTCTGAAAACTTTCAAAGACCATTTATGAAGTTGTCCCTAAAATAAAATACCCTATTAATAATACTCTCTCTCTCCCCGGTGAACCTTGATCCACTTACACTGAAAAGACTTGCCCAGCTGCTTACACTCCTTTTCCATATATTAGTGCGCCTCTCTTCATCTCTTTTTGTCCACCCACCATATGTCTTTCTTCAGTTCCAGGGACCAGCCAAAAACTAGGGCTGAACAACATAAAACCGACTAACCTATTTAACCCGATATCAAACCGAAACTGAAAGCCACTGAAACTTATAGCCTTACTAATTGATCACCCAATAATCACTTTGGAGATATATTAAAAATAAAACAAAATATTATTTATACAAAACTAGTAAGAAGTGGTAAAATATAGTATCGTAATATAATATAAAATAGAACACACTATTAATACTCTCTCTCTCTCTCTCTCTCTCTCTCTCTCTCTCTCTCTCTCTCTCTCTCTCGTGAACCTTGGATCTCCTTACACTTAAAAGACTTGCCAGCGGCTTCCACTCCATCCTTTCCTTCTATAGGCATGCCTCCTTTCATCTCGTTTTGTCCACCCACCAGCGGCTTCCACTCCATCCTTTCCATCTATAGGCGTGCCTCCTTTCATCTCTTTTTGTCCACCCACCATATTTCTTTCTTCAGTTAGCAACCAGCCAAACACCAAAAAGCTAAGGCCGAGCAATAGAAATCCGACCAAACATTCCAACCCTATATCAAACCGAAACCGACTTAAAGCCTTAACAATTTATCAACATTGGATTGGTCTTGGTTGGAATTGTTTGGGAAAATGACAATTCGGTTTGGTCATGGTTTAAGATGAATTTTTCATTTTTGCATAATAAACCCAAACCGAACCAGTTTCTCCTGCTTTTTTGCATTTTATGAAATAGGGTTGTACTGAATGTAGGTCTTTTTTCATGAAGGCTAGAACCCCACTTCACTACTTACACACCAAGTCATCGGTCGGTCTCTGTTTCATTCTCTCTTATCTCTGTACTCATTCTTTTTATTCTTCAGCCTTTCGTTTTCATTGTTATCAATTGTCTATGTTATATGACCCTTCCCTTTTGCCAAGTACCCATGTCCAACACGACATGAGTGTGGGTATGGGCGTGGCTGTTTTACACTACATTTGGTGCAAATTTTTGTAATTTTGGAGGATCCGACGCTCGGTTCCGCACTAGTGTCAGATCCTCCTAGCCGAGTCCAAGTAACATAAAGGGGAGCGGCTGTAGAATATACCATCCCCATTCCTATTTTATTTTCGTATCCATATTTGTCCCATCCTCTGCAGCATTCCCATAGTTAAAGGGGAGTTGGGTACTCCTTGTGGGTATTTGGTTTAATTTTTTCTCGTAACCAAACAATAGAAAATAAAAAAAACTGTGGTCAACTTGTCTATTGGAACAGAGATGAAAAGGGATTTTGCCAGCTTACCAACTTTACAACTGCTGATTTCAATCTCCTCTTAAATTGTATAAAACTCAACACTAAGGATCCGTTCAACTGAGTAGTTTTTGAAACTTTTGTTTCAAAAAATCGTATTTTTCGGTTCACGAGGTTGATTTCAAAAATCATGATTTTCTCTCTCATGCCTACTAATTTTTTATACCCCTATACTCACCTTTATATCCTATCAAACATCACATCAATCCCCAACTACCGCACTCTCTCTTTCTCTCTCCACCTTTATATCCTTTCAAATATTACATCATATGTAATTTTTAAAATTTTGAAGGGAGAAATTGGTGTAAACCAAAACCAAACCAAAAACTACAAAAATATACAAATCATAGAAATAAAACCAATCCAAACAAAAATCTCCATACCAAACTCATTCTAAATTTTCAATACCTCAACTATAGTTAAGATAATGCATTTTCACGTTAATAATTAGAAAAATTAACCAAGTTACTGACATATAGAAAATATAGTTGACAATCAAATACTTGCAACTCCAATAAAACTAAAAACTAAAAAAATAAATATCTAAATAGCAATTAAAGATGCAATTTAATTTTTAAAGGTAAGAATTTGTATTAAATATATGGGGCGAGGTTGGCTAATACCATACACCCTCCATTCCCTACTATCCGAATTCGGGGAATCCCCATCCCACCCCCCATCCAGTCAAATTGGGGAATCGTCAACTTCGGTTCAGTGCAGTTCGGCTATTAACGATGTCGGGTGAAATTGCCATCTCTAGTTAGTTCCGCTAATGAGCGCGAGAAGGACTAGAAATTGCAAAGAAGAATCTGAAGCATTTACAGGTGGTGATGAGAAATGCTTACATCAAGCAAGATGAGTTGAAATCAAAAGAATTTTTTGCTTATTGTAAGCATTTGCCTTTTTCGGTATGTAGTCAACATCTCTTTTTGCTTGACTTGTTTTTTGATGGTGTCAAATAATAACGCTTCTTTAAAACCCAAGTCCACCAAAACTTAACCAAAGTATAGCAAAACCGATTGTTTTGTTTGCTAGACGTCCAGTTTGCTCTCGGTTTAAAATTTTCTGATGACCATAATATCGATTTGGTTTTTGGACAAAATTTCTCAAAACGGATCCATACCCACCTCCTAATTCTCTACCATCAACATCAAGGTCTTCCTAAGTTTCAATATTTCGTGCTCCCACACACACCGCCAGTTTTACTCCCATGAGGGTTATGTAGACATTTCTACGGTAAGGAGGATGGTTATGTTGGATTTTTTTAAAACTTGAGCTACAGCGGATAGTGGTGGATTCATTTTATGAATATCGCCATCTCAAATCACCATTAAAACCATGAAATATATTCAAATTCAAAGACAGTCTTTCGTGACAGATCTTTAAAAGCTGATGCATACTTTATGGCTGTTGAAGTCAACCAGAAATTTGTTGATGAAGGTTGCCAGGTTGGGTTAATTTCTATAAGATGTAGTATATTCTGGTCGTTGGTGGTGGTTTCAGGATGCTGGCTGTAATGGAATATAGCAGTGGCAATGTGGCAGCAGTAGTGGTGAAAAGCTGATTTACTTGAGATAGATTGTATGAGAAGAAGGATTGGGAGAAGAAGATAGAAACAGGTGTTTTATTCTTTAATCTGACCAATTAACCTGGATCGATTTTACTTCTATTTTCTCGCACCATTAACCTGGATCCAAATTAGAATATTATTTGCTTACATATATATGGTATATAGGGTTTAGGGTTTACGAATCTTCTCCCCCTTCTAATAAATTAGTTATAAATGCATTGTCTTTGATAATGTTGTTTTTTTATTACGTTGTAATGCATTTTACTTGATGTAAATGATAGAAAGATAAACTAGTTACTAGTTACTTTGAAAATAGTGGTACTCAATAGTTATTTTCAAAGTAATGGGTGTTTTAGTAATAGTTACTTGAATGAAGAAAGAAGGTAACATCTGCCACTTTATTATAGTAATAGTTAAATATGGATATATATTTAAATATGATTGTCTGTGAATATATATATTTAAATATGATTGTTTTAGTAACTTCACCATTTTTACCCTCAAGTGAGATGGTACATGAGTGGTTTAACATAGAAGCTGAGAGCATAAATGGACTCAGAACCTTATGTTTGCCCAAAAAAGATGGTCTTGATGTGGTCAATGACTCAATCTTGACCAGTTTCGAGGTCCTATGGGCATATATTTGGAGGGCTAGGTATAGAGCCCTGGAGGAAAATCTAGATGGGAAAGTTGGCCTCATGTTGATCATGGGGGTGAATCACCTAATCAATAATCCACCTTTGCCGCTAGGGTATTATGGGAATGTCATAGTGGGATCTCATGCAGGGGTAACTGGAAAAGAGCTAAATGATCAAGGGTCACTCAGGAATGCTGCAAAAGTAGTCAAGGAGTGCAAGAAAATGGTCTCTAATCTTGGTTTTGTTAAATGGTCTCTAGATATCTTGGAAACTGTGATAGACCAAAAAGTGAGTATAGTGGCTGGGTGTTCAACAATGATAATAACAGATTGCAGACAGTTGGGGTGGGGTGAGATTGCTCTAGTAATTACAGATTGCAGACAGTTGGGGTGATGTGAAAACAATTAAAAAATTGGAGGGAAGAAATGTGTAGAATAGAGCAATTGATACGACACTTAAGTTTCATCTCAAACGGTTCTCTTTTATGCTATAGATCTTTTAGAGGCCAAAAGTTGTTCTAATGAAACTCAAATGTGTACAAAAATGTGCTTTGCAATCTGCTAGTACATGTGAAAACGTATATTTGCGTTAATAATGTCTTTGTTCACTACACTCAATTCTCCACTTGTACTCGAGTTACATCATGCAGCATAAGTCCGCTCTAAGTTTTGATCTATCAATTCACCATGTAGTCAAATTTCGGGTGTAGCTACTGGTTGAGAGGTTGAATAGTAAAAAAAATCTCTTAATCTCAGTCATTCGATTATTTGCATCTAATTGTGGGAGAGTATGTGTGGGGTTATGTGTTGTGGTCGAGAGAGAATGTGTTAAGAGTGTTTGGTGTATTGTATGTAGGAGTTGTCAAGAGTGTGTGGGGTTGTGTTATGGAGTTTGCATGTTCTGTCTGGGCGGGAGAGGTGTAAAGAGTATATTTATAAATAATTTTTTAATATAAATGATATATAATTTAAAAATATTTACTTAACTTTTTTGTTTGGCACCGTACCCTCGGACATGGAAATTTTTATAGTTTTGTTACATATGGGGATTATCCAAGTCCATATTGTGATACGTCATTATTAAGTTTTGAGCTCTAATTTTTAATAAAATTATATTTTCCGATGACAAAAAAAAAAAGAGCAAAATATTGTTATAATAGGGTGAAAATCTTAGGTCTTAAAACCGTGGAAGGTGATGTCAGTGCTACATCACATGAAGACTCCAATTCTGGTTTAGGGTAGGGCGTACAGATAGCATTAGCATCCTAGAACTGTGGGTATAAAATGGTCATCCCTGTTTAATATTGATAAAAAATGTTTCTACTAATTTTTTTTCTCATCTTCTCACTGAGATTTAACTTTTGATTTGATAGGTGAAAGGACAGCAATGACTGATGTTTATGCATTTGGTGTTCTACTTTTGAACTTGATGACCAAAAGGGTCTATACAGATGTGGAGATATCTTCTCTTGTGCCTTATTATTATGAACGGAACCAAGAGGCGGAAAAAATTAATAAAGCAGACACCACGGGGATCAAGAGGCTGAAATTTTCATTGGTGCACAAGAGTCTTGAGGCAGATCCATGTTTCTATGTATCAGATGGCCCTGAAATTACTAAGCTGGCTATACACTGTATGGAGTATCATCCAGGTGATCGCCCAACCATGAAGGAGGTTGTTAATTGTCTGCAGAAGCTCGAGATTGTCCAGAACCATTCAAAAGTTCTATGTAATTTTTGAGTTTGTCCCAAGCCATTGAGTAGTTCTGTCTAGGAAGTTAGAAGTAGCTCCTGCTAATATTTATTCCCACTACGTATCCAACTCGGTAGGTGAACTCTGAAATATATCTACTAGATGCATCGTGAATGCAATTATCATTTCATAGATTTTAATTATTATTTTTATTTGTATCTAGGTTTAATCTCATTGGGCTAATCTCTATTGGCAATTTTTCCAAAAAGAGGGCTCGTTTTGCGAGTTAACGAAATTATTAAGATTTAAATAAAAATTTAAAATGAGATTAACTCTTTATTTCTAATGAAATGTATAAAGTACTCAAATATACAAATTACACTTGTGAATTTATGACTAGTTTGGGCTTCATTTAGACGGTTAGTATATGGAGTGCTTAGGCATTCTTTATAAAAAGTATTATTCACCTACTTTAGTGAAATATATACTTAATATAATTTATACATTTTTTTTAAATTTTAATAAATTTCTAAATTAACGAAATTTCTTAAAATTACTCACAATTCAAAATCTCTCGACACCCATCATCCCCAACAAATTCGAACGTCCTCTCCACAAAAAGTCCCGGACCATCCCAAGTCCCAACCCCCGTCGCTTGCGATCCCCCTAACTTCCCATGCCTACTCTTCCCCACAGTCTGCAGCCTCTTCACAATCTTTTTCTTTAATCAAAATATGGCAGATATGTATTTCAGGAATTTCATATAATCGAAACTACTTTTCAATCCTCCTCTTCCTTCAGCTTCTCCGATCGGAACTACGTCTACCCCTCCTTCCTCGGCACTAGCACCGTCCGGAACCACATTACCGTCAAGTCCAACTGCAAATTGCAGCAGCAATGTACCTTGCCTTGTCTCTGACGCAACATGTGAAAAAGTATAGTGCAGATCTTTTATGTGGGAAGGAATCACGGGAATCAGTCGTACTAACTTATTTTCTCTATCCAACGTTGAAGTAAATGAACAATTACAGTTTAATTTTCAATATGAGAACACAATTTTATTTTCAATTTCAATGCTGAAATTTTGGAAGTGTTTAGATGAATGAACCGTGTAAGTAAATGAACATCAAGCACTGACAAAATTAACATTTTCAACCTTCCAACAAACCAGTTTATAACATATTAAGATTTCAAACTAAACAACATATTATGAGCAAATGAATCTAACATTAAAGGGGGAACCAAGGGGTGGCTCAGTGGTAGAGCTGAGCTTTACAATATATAAGGTCTCAGGTTCGATCCCTTCCCATGCCCCCTTAGGGCAAAAAAAAATAAATAAAAAAAATCTAACATTAAAGTAAATTATCACAATTTAATTTTTAATGTAGGAACACATTGATATATCTTTGATTATTTCATTATTAATTTCAATCCATGATTATATGAAATTCGTGATTATATAGAATATTTAAATTACGTACATACAATTTTGGAAGTTTAATTAGTAACCTAAATTAAAAGATTAATTGCTAAAATAAAGAGATGATAAAATGTATTTTTCCTGTTCTTTTCTTTGTGTCACATGCGTAATTTGGCTGTGCAACCCAATAGTCAAAAGAGGCGCCCTTTACACGGAGCGCATGTGCGTTCAGTATAATTTGTCCAATTAAGGGTTTTATGAATGGGGATACGACGGAGTCCATCGTGGGAAGCCAAGTAATATGGGGATTCAAAGGCAGCGTGACAGCAACCCCAATTTTTTTCTTTTTTTTGACAAGTTCTCGAAAGAATTTCATATATATTAATATCACTGATCAACCACTCGTCACAATGCCAACCAAAAGTATATATCTATACTATAAGGGAGCTCAGCCTCCACTATTCATAGACAAGACAATCGCAACAGTAACTTATGATTCCCTTATTCCCGTCATTCAAAACGTCAATCAGCCATTCAATTTACACTAAAAGCCAAATTCAAGATTCTCATCCTATTTTTCCCAACTTCTATCAAGGGTAAATATACTATTCAAAGATAAATGGGTTAACCTCATTTTAGACCCTAATGTTTTTGTGGAGTTTCGAAACAGGTCCCCAGGTCTCAAAAGTTTTGAAATGAGCCATAATGTTGCATTTTTGTTTCGAAATGAGATTTTTTTGACGGATTCGTTAGAAACTTAACGAATTTCAATTCACATGCAAAATTCGTGAGTTTTATAAGGGTTTTTCTGTCATTTTATCCCTCTATAAAGTTTAGGGCTTAAATTGAAATTTATCAAAATAAACTTTAATATTTTTTCAAATTAAGTGAAATTTAAACTAGGATTAACTATAATTAAATGTAATACCTTAATTAAAAATTAATTATTATTAAAAGTTAATTAAATATTTTTAAAAGTTAATTATAATTAATATTAAATTTAATTAATTAATTAATTTCTTAATAATAAGTACCTTAATTAAGTAATTTCTTAATTAATTCATTCCGTAATTATCATTACACCACCACCGTCCTTGCGCCACCACTTCCACTGCACCACAACCGCCACTGCACCACCCTCTAATCTCCACCCCACCCCCACTACACCACCAACAAAGCACCACACCCACCCACTGCCACCAACAAACCGCCACCCATCCCCACTAGACCACCATCTCCCTCTCTCACAACCATAACACCAAAACCGAAAACTACCAACCACCACCACCAACAACCGATCCCACCTCCATCTCCATCGATTACAGATCCAACCACCAACCTCATCGTTGTATTATACAGTTGAAGCGAGAAGACCCCACGCCCCTCTTTTGCTCGTCGTATTATACAGCAATGGAAGAAGATGTGGAGGAGGTGGGCGACGACGGCGGATTCTTTTCTTGCACAACAACTGCCATACCACCTACACCCCACTGTACCACAACCACCACCAAAGCTCAAATCTGCAAACTCCCACCAATCACCATCCCACCACCGCCTCCACCAACCTTAAAACCACCCAACACCCACCACTCATCCCCCTTCTCTCTCTTTTAACACCCACCAAAATTCAGGGAAGAAGAAAATGGAACAAATTGCAGAAACAAATAAAACCCATATCAAATTGGAGAAACAACCCGCTTCTTTGACTTCCCATCTCCCTTCCGCCGCTGCTACACCGTCATTCTTTCTCGTTTTCATCCCACTTTTCCCACAAAAACCCACAGCTTCAAAACCCACCACCTTTAACCTCCATTAACAAACCCAAATCTGGGTTACAACTCAGTGAGAGAGAGAGAGAGAGAGAGAGAGAGAGAGAGAGAGAGAGAGAGAGAGAGAGAGAGAGAGAGAGGAGCAAAATCTCTGCTTCAAACCCGAAAACCAGAGACGAGCAAAATCTCTGCTTCAAACCCGAAAACCAAACCCTCGCCGCCGCCACCGAATCCTCCAGATCTATGTCGAAGAAGGGTTTAGCTTGAAATCTTCTGCCCCCATTTGTTTGTTTTGTCCACAGCTGGAGGAACTCATTGGAGAGTAAGGGGTTTCGTATAAGTAGGATCAAAACAGAGTATATGAAGTGCACTTTTGGAGCTGATACAGGTGAAGATGGAGTAGTGGAATTAGATGGTCACAAAGTACCACAGAAAAAAGCTTTTCGATATCTAGGATCCATTATACAAAAGGATGGTGAGATTGATAGGGATATTAGTCACAGGATTAATGCT
>JAOWAN010089332.1:0-22972 GCA_028566635.1 Lobelia cardinalis
TTCAGAGGCTTTGAACGTGCCACTCTTGTAGCCACATATTGATCTGGCTTTGCTTTCACTTTCGACAATAAGCACTGCTGCCCAATACTCATCACTTGCGTCCGTTTTTAAGATTCTTTTTTCGGAGGAAGTGGGAATCTTCAGTGGGGCATCTTATCGGCAAGTTGCTTTATTGCTTTGACAGCTGAAGTTTGCTTTTCTGTCCAACAGGGGTGTTCCTTTTTAAGCATGGAGAACAGCCATACTGTATGATTTGATAACTTGGGTAAGAAATCAGCCATATCGTCTGGAAATCTGTGCAGTTCTTGAGCTATGTGGGGTTGTAACTGGTACGTGCTATCAGATATTTTCATACCGAGAAAATCAACTATATGGCTGATTTCTTACCCAAGTTATCAAATCATACAGTATGGATGTTCCCCATGCTTAAAAACGAACACCCCCCTTGGACAGAAAAGCAAACTTCAGCTGTCAAAGCAATAAAGCAACTTGTCGATAAGATGCCCCCACTGAAGATTCCCACTTCCTCCGAAAAAAGAATCTTACAAACGAACGCAAGTGATGAGTATTGGGCATCAGTGCTTATTGTCGAAAGTGAAAGCAAAGCCAGATCAATATGTGGCTACAAGAGTGGCACGTTCAAAGCCTCTGAAAAGCACTACCTCAACTTTCAAAGAAATTCTTGCAGTCAAAAGAGGAATAGAGAAATTCCAATTTCACTTAATTGGGCACGAATTTCAAGTTAAAATGGACATATCCTCTTTTTCACGCATGCTTGAATTTAAAAGAAAGGCACTCCCTTATGCCCAGCTTTTACGCTGGTCAAATTGGTTTTTCCGATGGAAATTTACTGCAAAACACATCAAGGGAACGTCAAACATTCTGGCTGACTTTCTCTCAAGGCCTAATGATTATAAAAGGAAATGCAGTACCACAAAGGAAACCAAGCTGATACCCGACCATACCCCAAAAATCCTCCCAATGGTGTTTACCATCAATGGAGCCTCATCTTCCACTCCAGCCCCTCCAACACCTCTAACCACCCTTCCTGGAGCCTCTTCTTCCTCTCCAATACCCTCAAATATCCTCCCTGTATTATCCCTCCCTGAAGAAATAGTTGAGTTCATAGCCGACATCATATTTAATAGAAGGTCAGTACCAAACCACCAAAAATTCCTAACCATTCTACTCCGTAAGCATGGTCTATTCATGACAGGCCTCAAGTTCCATCCAGACTACCCTTTCTTAAACACCTTCCATGTACATGACCTGTACAACCTACCTAAAGAAGCACTTTGTTTCTTCTGGTATTTGTTTGAGTCCTACTCCATAACCTTCTCCTTCAACTCCAATAAACTTCTGTCATATATTATCCGGTGCATGTACGGCAATGTACCCCCTGCTCGAAACCTATTTAAATTATTAGAATGATTTCTACTAGGCCACCAGTGGAGCAAGCAGCTCAGTCCAAGCCAAGAAAAATACGTGGTCCTTGTGTTTCGAAGGCTATGCTCATACCTCCCACCAAGCATGATCAGTAAGACGCAATCAGTATTTTTTCACCATCCATCAAGCCATATAATCCATTGGTACTCGGTAGATCCTTCGAGCATTACATGCAAAATCCGTCATTATGATTAATACATTGATATGCGAAAAGCAATGGCAAGAGCCCATGGTATCAACCCAGATACCATCCCGCATCAAATCATGTATGAATTTGTCAACCGGACAAATGATCATCCTGTGGCCGAAGAATGGATCGACGCATATGATGAGTGGGAAAAGACACATCTTCTCCCAAAGATAGAGTCCTCTGACTCTTTCTAGATGGATGATGAATATGACAATGACAGTATCGGGTCATATGATGACCCATATGAAGATGACTCGTCTCACCCAAATTCACGTTGAAAATAAAAATCCAGAAGCTAGGGTCATCTAGTAAAATCTAGTAATAATTCAGTTTTTATGTTTTATTAAGTTGTGATGTAAGCGCTGACGTAAGCGTTCTAGTAAGTCTTTGTTTAAATAAGTCAAAAGTCATTATTAAGTTGTGATGTAAGCGCTTAGGTAAGCGTTCTTATGATGTAAGCGCTTATGTAAGCGTCCTTATCTTCTTGTACCCCCTATTTCTATAAATAGGGCTTTAAGTTTTCATTTGTAATCATCCCCGGAAAACATTGTGAAATATATCAAGAAGCTTTTCCAAATACTCTCTTGTTCTCTCCTCTCTCTCTCTCTTGTTCTCTCCTCTCTTTTGTGTTTATGTTCTTATTACCTGGTTGTTCTTATTAGTAGTTCTCTTATAGGTCTTCTATAGATCTGTCATACACCCCCTCTCTCTTTGAACGAGCTCAGATAACAAATGTTTCGAGATCGAGTTCGGATTCTAACAATTCAGCACAGCTCAAACAGAGTCTAAGAATTGAATTAAAGAGAAAGAGATTCCAAGAGAACGAGAGAGAGAAGCAGAAAGAAGTAATTTCGTTATCATCCGTACCTCATCCCGTTTCTCATGCTCACTCTTATACTGAGAATGATTCAACAACAATAGCAACAGCCAATAGGAGTAAAACATGTGGAAATAAACTCAACATTAAAAAGGAATAAAAGAGGGAAATTTGTGAACAAGCCACGGCGTCATTTGGCCATCCAGCAAGCTTAACACGGAACAACTAGAACATCGTTGTGTTCACCTTCTTTAAAACCCAATGTTAATATACTTACGACCACCCCCAAATTGAACTATGCTAAATGTGCACTTAGGCCCCTATGCAACGTGTCAGACCTTCGGGGTCGTATGGAGCATCGAATGTTTCTTGTTTCAAAATTCATTGCCAAGTATTTGAAGATTAGTCGGAACAGTAAGCGGCTCTCTGGTAGAGTCGGGTTTGATAGACCGTTAATGTTCTCTAGGCAGTAGAAGGTAATTGAGAAGAGGGAACCCAAGGCAAAGAGTAAATTTGGGAAGTACTTCAATAATCAACAGAAAAATCAATATCATGCATTATAATGTTGTACACTGCAATCTACAACCCTTTAAGGCATATTGTTGACTATTCTGTTGATATTTGTTGTACGTGTCCAGAAAATCTAAACCAACACTTGATGACAAAAAACGTAATACAGAGGAAGTTAAATCTATCTCGTTAGTTCGAGTGTGTCAATATTAATTAAACGATGGGATGTTTTGCTATATTTCATCCGTGCGCAATCTTAAAAGTAAAATGGTTTGCCATTCTATCCTGCCATTAGAAAGGGCATTGATATTTCAAAAGTTCTCACAAAGTTCGGCAGAATAACATGTTTGGTCCTAACCTAAGCCTCCTTTTTCGTTTGTCGTCTTTAGCCTAATTTTTGGCTTGATCTAATATCTAATGTTTTCGATTTAAACCCAAATTAGTTTTGATCCTATTTTACCACAGTTGACAAGGATTTCGGAAATAAATGCACTGATGTGGCATTTTGACGCAATGAGGCGAGATCGGTTGCGTTTATTAATGGGTTTGGTTACCATTGCAAAATTTTCGATTAGCTCCCTGCATGATTTGCTGGTGGTGGTGGTTTCTACAGATTTTTAATTCTGGGTATTAAAGTGAATAGGGGCCAAGAGAAATGTGTATATGGAGCGAATGAGGGAGGCGGGTGAAGCACTAAATAATTGGGTCCGCCGACTTTTGATTTAGCGTCAACCTTTCATGTACTTAATATCGAGCAAATGGATTTGGGTGAGGGAGAAAGAAAGAGCGCAAGGAGGGGTTTCTACATGCAAAGAGAGAGAGAAGAGAGGCGGCTAACGTGGAAAGGGCTAGGATGTCATGACATTGTGGTTGGAGGAGTCTGAACGGAGCGTTGTTCAGGTAAAGGTGCAAGGGGAGGAAGAAGAAGCTGGGTTACAATGGTTTTTTCCTTTTGGTTCTTGATTTTTGGTTGGGTAACAAGAAGATCACGTGCAAATACCAATTTCCCCCCGAACTCATTGCATCAAAATGCCATCTCAGTACATTTATTTCCAAAATCCTTGTCCGTGGTCAAATAGGGACAGAGACTTAATTTGAAATGTTAGGTATTAGACCAGGCCAAAAAAAAGGGTTAAGTAGGACATAGAAAAAAGACTCTTAGGTTAGGGACCAAACAGGTTATCATGCCCACAAAATTGGACATCTAGGAGATTTTCAGAGGCCAAAAACACATCTAGGAAGGTTGGAAAAATCACAACTCATCAAATTTTTCTTCTATTTCTCGCATCTATCCGGAGAGTGAAAACAGCAATCTCTTGACATTCCCATATTGTATAACTAATGTATCTTTTGAAATTTTGATGTACTGACATGTTCACACTATGTCAAACCTATATTTCATACCCATGTTGGTGTTTCTTAGGCTCAAGGATTCATTGTCATCCCCTCCTAATTCTGTGGAAGCTGGAGACGACTATATTTCATTTCCTGTGGTTCTATTTACTTTTTCTGCATCTCATTCCTAGTATCGTGAAGAAAGGCCAAACTATATGTCCTACCAAAGGCCTGACAACTGACTAGTAAGCTTGATGTAGCTAGGCTTATGATGTCTCAACTAATGGATTAACTCAATCCCCTGTGACTCTTACGCCATCTCGTTCATCCATTTCTTTCCCTGTTACCTCTTTCATCGCACTTGCTCTTCTTTCTTTATACCAACCTAAACAAAAACACCAAGCAAACAAACAGCAAATTACCTGAAGAGCTCTCTTTTACAGAGAAGCACTATCCTATTAAAAATCAATATTCTAGTGAAGTAACACACTCAGACAATTTTCTGAATGCCAACGAGAACTTGTTTCTCTCCCTTCATCTAGAATGTATGACATGAGAGGAAACATTGAAGCAGAAAGGCCACAAACATACTGGAGTTTTCGCGGACAGAATATAGCACAGCAACAAAATAGGGAAGTGATTAGGAAAACGAAGCAGTTATTGAACTTTGAATACTCCCTCCGTCTCATTTTTTTGGGCCAACTTTCTATTTGTGGTTGTCCAATTATTTTGGTCATGCCATTATTTTAGGAGCATTAAATGCTCTTTTTCCTCTTTTACGCATATATTAAAGAGTTGTTAACCTTTTATGGAAAGTAAATATTACACATCAATTTTTAACGCATTTATTGACAATTCTTAAACAACGTGTTTTTGTCCCCTAGCCAAAATAAAAGAGACGGAGGTAGTAATATACTGTCAACCTAATACTATCTAATGCAATGTAAGAAAAGTCATTTGTCCAAAATAAAAGAGACAGAGGGAGTAATATACAGTCAACCTAATACTATCTAATGCAATGTAAGAGAAGTCATCTGTCAAACGAGAGAAAGATGAGAGGGAGGGAAAAATATAAAAATATAATATTTTATATCAACCTCTTATGCTTGCAGTCTCTCTTTCCACAGATCGTCGAAACAATGTATTGGATTTCACCTCCTGCATCAACAATTCTATAAATCACGACTAGTAAATTTGAGTATATCTGGATGCTGTAGGGAAGGGCCGGCAAATGAAGATGTCTAATTGTCTATGCACGTATCCTAAACAATTGTTCAAGACAATACAGCCACACTACATGCCCAAACACAGTTTGATCGAAGTTTATTGCGACAGCATAAATGAGATTTCAGGCAAGAACTTTTTACGTATCACTGAAAAAACTGCAGCAAATCTTCATAATAACCAAGTCAAATATAAGAATTTGCACACTTTGCAGGAATGACAACTAAACAAACATATTTATCTAAAAACCTAATAACTGGATGGTGGAGGCTATTTAGTGTAAATGCTTAATTTTTATCCTTGAGGTGGCCCTACCATACATTTTACCCAATAAACTAAAATCCCATGTCTCTCCACTAATTCCACAAGTTAGGGTATCTCCTCTTTGCATCTTTTGTTTATAATTTAGTATAGTATTCATTGAATGCTTTACACATAATGACGTTAATGCTTCGTTTGGTTGGAGGGACAGAGAATAGGAGTGTCAAAGTTTCAACCCTCGGGGGGTGGAAATGCTTTTCCCTCCGGTAGTTTGGTTGAACATGGGAAAAAGGGACAAGTTTTATTTTCACTTATTTGGTATGAAATATAACAAGATATGAAAGGTATAAAGACTTTTAAAATTCTTTCAAATTATTGCTCACACTTTTCCTCCACTTTTCTCTCCAATTTTGGGGTGGATATTTTTATGAAGGATGGAGTGTTTTCATTTCCCTTCACTTCCTTCCTCCACCCCCCCCCCCTCCCCTTCTTTCTCATTCACTCCTACCAAACAAGTGAAAAGGAATACACCCCTCATTTTTCGCCCCTCCAATTTAACCCCCCAACCAAACACACTATGACATTCATCACTCATTTCTTTAATCTTTCCAAATATGCACATGGAGGATGAAACAAAAATAAGAAAGTGAAAGTGAAAGAGAAAATAGGACAAGATAATACTATTGGAACAAACTCCAGCGCATGAAACTGAATCAGATATAAACTTATGAGAACAGCCACTGAATTTAAGTTCCTACAGGCTATCTGTAATAGCCAGTGACAGTAAAATCTGAACATATTCATAATCTTTTGGATGGAATGGCTGCGAATATTTCACACCATAACAACTTACAAGAGTGATTTGAGTATTATTTTACATTTTATTCATGGAAAAGAATCAAAGATAGTTTTTTCGAGTAGAGGGTCCCATATATTAAAATATTTGAACTAAGAAGATGCTCTATTGTAAAACAGTGGAGACTCTTTTTGGGATTGGAGAAGTAAATATATGATATGCTGCCTCCATTCCGGACAAAGAGTCCATGTTTGAAAGTCAACTTTTTAATTTTATATTTTTAACACTTTATATCTTTTACAAATTAAACTAATTAAGTGTCCATGATATGACATATTGTGAGGGAAAATGTCGTTTTCAGGATACTTAAATTGAAACAATAATGGAATGAAGTGTCGTTTTCATTTCAAGAGTCCACATAATTATTAAGTGTCGTTTTCAGGCCACTTAATTATCTTCTATAATACGTGATAAAACTATCATATTTTGAACATTAACGAAAAAACTGAGAAAAAAAATATTTATAATTTAATTCCGAAAGTGGACTTTTTAAATGAAACAACCAAAAATGGAATAGTGGTCTTGGCTTGAAACGCAGGGAGTAATAGTTTAGCAACATCCTCAAAAAGGAGCATCAGTATAAAACCATAGGCACTTCAGAGTGACATGCAGTGTAATGAGTCCAAATCTGGCAAACAAAATCTGCAGATCTTTGAAATTACTCGATGAGCACTAGAAAAAGGTCCCACAATCACCTGAAGTACATTTTCTCAAGAAGCAGCAGAAGTGATCTCTCCAATTGTCTTTGTGTCAAATATTTCAATTAGGTAACCATCAGGATCCTTGATAAATGCTATCCCTTTCATTTTTCCTGCAGCCATGTTGGATATTTACTCATAAAAGCAGAGCATTTCAAGAAGATGAAGAGAAAAGGCAGTGAGTCAAACACCAAATAAGCAAACATAGAATCAGTAACCGCATTGAGCTAAAATCAAATAAAAGGTTCTCTTACTTTCAATAAACGAATTAAATTAAGATAAATAATCCTAAATTATGCAGATGTGGTTATGTAACCATTCTATTATTTCTTCATGTACAAGCTACATAACTATAGCTTTAGAAAGGATAAGATGGGCATTGAAAGACACATATTGCCATCTCAGATTGTTCCTCCTCGAGTTGCTCTTTTAGAAGATGACCCGATCATTTATGAAATTCGAATCAGGAAAGAGAATTGACCCACGCGACGCTCACTGAAGGAATGACGTATGTGGGAGTGGTTACAATGGCAAGGGAAGGGGGAGGCCAGAGGAACAGAAGACCACTCACTGGGCCACAATCTGATCCATCATCTAATATCCGACAAGTTATTCAACTTAGGCTCCATTTATTACACGGAAGATATTTTCCAGAAACGTTTTTTCATTTACTAAGAAATTTAGTCTTTTGTCCATTTTCAAAAAATTATCAAACAAATAAAAATAGTTTCCAATCCATTTTCAAAATACTTACCAAATAACTACAACTCATATTCAGGAAAACCATCTCATTTTCTGGAAAACATTTTCCTGAAATCATTTTCCGGAAGTTACTTTCTGTGCAACAAATGGAGCCTTAGAAGGGAAGACGAACACCAAGCATACCCTGTCATCTGAACTTCAGAACCGGAGTCCCACCTTTTCTATTGCAAGAGCAAACAACTACTTTTGAGTTACTAAATGCATCTTAAAGATATTGGCCACTAAGACATAAGGTCACGGTTTAAGGATTCATAATTCCACTGAACCCTTCTTAACTATAAACTTGACTTTTAACCAATATTAGTTTACCTTGTAATTACCATAGTTGTTAAAGGCGACCTCTTGGGAACCTTTGTTGCTTCACTTATTCCGGGAGAAGGCAAGCTGCCTGGGAGCAAATTTGGAGATTGACATGTTTACCCCTTTTTCAAGTTGGCATATGTCTCATCTGTCCCTAGGCTGAAACGACAACGTGCAGGGACCCTAAACCTAAAATCAACTTTGCTTCTTCACGTTGTCGAAATCTCATTCATTCGAACATAGGGAAGAGAGAGAGAGAGAGAGAGAGAGAGAGAGAGAGATGGGAGAAAATCGGAGGAAGAGGGAGCCGACTGCCAGTGGAATCAAACTGCTCTATGCTGTCAGCGAGCTCTTGATAAATTTTCAATTTTGCCCTAATTTTTTGAGTGCCCAAATTTCTACTTTTTGGCTTTGCCCTGTTTTTTATAAATTATGTTCTGGCTAGATATTTACTTCTTTTCTTCTTTTTTGCCATTGCATAAATGTTAAGATCATCTTCTAACAAGAGCAACTCGAGGAGGAACGGTACGAGATGGCAATAACTGACTTCCGAAGATAAAAATACACCAACAAATTATCAAGGTTGGTGGGTTTGTACGTTATCGCTTCATCCAAGGGATAGATGAGAGATATGCAACCTTCAAAAGGGGTAAAACAGTCGATCTCCAAATGTGCTTCGAGGCAACTCGCCTTGCCTGGAATAAGCGAGGCAACAAAGGCTCCTAGGCGGTCGCCTCTATCGCCTTTGACAACTATGATTGTAGGAATGTAATATCAAACAGATCTACAGAACCCAACGAAAGCGAAAACTACACTTACTTTTTGTGCTTACGATTAGGTGATTCCTATGGAAGATGAGTAGGGCAGCCGGAAATACAACCTTAGATGAAGATTAAATGAACGTTTGCCTACAATATTCCCAAAAAATACAACCTAACGCAAAGATTATTACATGGTGTCAGGTGTGAACAACGGAACCACAATAATAAACATTTTCAAAGCATCGGGGTTTGATTCATCAAGCGGTCGTATTGGATTGAAAACGGAATCAGGAAAAACACTTCCTATGTGTGTTGAATCTATCTGGATATCGGAATATCATTTGACCGGGAGATAGATAATCTACAAATCTAGACATAGATCTAATAAAAGTCAGCTATCAGGTATTGATGTAATCATGTGCATACATCCAATCATTCGAATAGTCATTGTCAGTCGAAGCATTACCACCCACACATGCTATTCAATATCCAAGTACATTGTAAGTGACAGTAGTTCTTAGGTTACAATATCTTTAATTTTCTGTTAAAAAAATAAAATAAGAAGAGTGAGGGTTTACTAGATATAGGAGGTTACTAGAGCTTACTGATTATAGGATTAAGTCTGAGGAGAGCAAATGTAAGATTGAAGTTGTAACTAGTAAGTATAAGGATTTACATCCCTCACTATATACAAACAAATTAATCATATTCTGAACTGGGTTGATATTCCATAGCCGATTTTGTAGCTGGATATTCAGGTAATTGGATAAATTCAGTAAATGACGATTTAAGGATGAGATTGGATATGAAGTATCTTTTGTGGTATGTGATTTTACATGGTTTTGATAATTATTGGATTTTAAAACTAAGAGATATATAGAGAGAAAGTGGTGACATCAATGAGAAAACTCAAAGCATCAAGTGATGATAAGAAAATGGGTTCTAAAGTGTATTCAATCCCACAGTTTCAATTCCCACGAATGAATAATAATGACCAGAGTTCAGATGCATAAATATCCAGTACATTGACAGCCCTACTAGGCTACTAACAGCTTTATCTATTTCCTTCTAAGAATTGAAGAAACCTGTTGAATTCAAATCAAACTAATGTGAGATACTGAGAGGTGATAAACTTAGTTGCGCTTGTTATTTAGAGAGATCGAGAGCGTGTAAAATTAGAACGTAGCTGGAGATTGTTCGAATCAAACCATTGGAGAATTCAAGAAACTGAAAATTCAGGATCAGCCTAGCAGGTTTATACAGAATGAACTTTACCAAACCCACCTAGCACCTTTGTTTCTCAAACTTAGTTTATATGTTCACAACCATATGCTAAGCAGCTAGCCTGAAAAGCCTCCTGTACGCTCACCAGCCTAGTGGTCCCAACGAGCACCTGGTCAACTTGGCCCATCCAAAAAGTCCATGCATGATTATTAGTGTCATTTTTGGCAGCCTACCACTTATATGCTTTCTTTCTCACATCTATCCGATGTGAGATTCGGTGCTACAATCTCTCCTGCTTAAATCCCCGATGCCCTGCACAGCAATTTACTGCCACATTTCCAGTTGGCGATCAGCTCTATAGAATGATCTTTTGTAAACTCCCAGCCGCTTCCTCACCCTTCCATTAGGCCCACCGGAAAGCCCATGATTGATGCTCATTGGCAATAGGTGGCCACATAATAAGACCACATGATTGACCACATTTATTCAGTGTATAACTGGGGTTAAACATGTACCAAAAATAAAAACAAAAGAAAAAAATGGGGTTACACATACAAGTATACAACCACCATTCGTTTCCACATTAACTTACTATATCAATGTCATTCCTTGAGCAAACCTAAAAGAAGCCTTTATATCCAATTTATCAATAGCAACTACATTGACTACTCGTATGTGCTCTAAGTCGAAGAGACAGCAAATTCTTTTGATGGCACTTTTCTATTAGTAAGGTCACTTGTTTTGGAGGATCAAAGAGAAATTTTTGAAGGTCGAGTACCATTAAATTGTTTTACAACATTTAAGCCTCTTAAATTGTGATAGTTAATGCAAACAGAATATCTGTGAACAAATTCTTCCAATGTCATTATCACAATCCCTTAAACTTCACATAATTGACAACACGTCATATGATCCCCATTTAATTAGGGAACATGCTG
Source organism: Lobelia cardinalis (assembly GCA_028566635.1). Classification (NCBI taxonomy): domain Eukaryota; kingdom Viridiplantae; phylum Streptophyta; class Magnoliopsida; order Asterales; family Campanulaceae; genus Lobelia; species Lobelia cardinalis. The sequence goes on from JAOWAN010089332.1 coordinate 11,323, forward strand.
CATACACTTTAGTACATGCTGTGTATTTTCTGTTACTTTTTACTGCATATGTAGCATTGCACTTTAATTAAAAATCAGACTTGTAAGATTACCATCATCAGGTTTTTTCGAGAACTCCACTCCCAGATGCTCGAATCTCTCGCATGCCTTATAAGTGTCATCGACGGTAACGCCTATGTGTCCTGAATGCGACATTGAGAAAGTTAGTTGCAAAAAGACAAGATAAGACCAAGCACATATCTGAAATGACTATGAATATACAGAAATCAGCAACCTATATATGTATTAACAAGGGGTATGATACTACAAACATTTTACGAGTATAGCTTCATATGTGTGACACTTAGGGTTTTGATTGCCTTTAAGTGCATATACCTTAGGGTTGCATCATCGATTGCACTGCTTGCCTTGAATGCATCAGTATTTAGTATGTTGCATCAACATAATTGCTTATCGGGCATGACATTTGAGTATCCATTACTTTGTACTTAGGTGCTTAATTATTTGCGTTGGGATTTCATAGTGATAATTGCTGGATTTCTAGGGAAATGAAATAAATAAAAATAAGATAAAGTAAAGAAAAGTAAATCAAATTAAATATTAGTTTGACAAGGAAAAAGAATAGAATAATTAATGACTTCCTAGGGGGATAATTGAAATTATTTGGGTGGACCAGTTGTCTTATGAGCCCATATTTGGGATAAAATTTGGCACTATCAACGTCCTTTGGAGACGTAAAGGTAATAGAAAATGAGATTGGCATGATTTAAAGTGAATTATAAAAATAGTTTTTTATCTATGTGGCGCAAAAATTTGGACAACATGTTAATAATTGGGATAAAAATTTAGATATCATAAGTACCCCTACAAAGTTTTGGCCGGGAAAAATATTGTACATAACTTTCCTGTTGTTCTCTCTCCTCACTCACCCTAAACATAGGCCAAAAGAGGTAAAAAAAGAAGTAAAAAAAATTCACCAAAAATCAAGCGGTTTCCCAATTTTGATATGGGTAATTTTTCTACCGTTAATTTTTCGTAGTGAACGTTTTAATATAATTTTAATAATATGTTGAATTAAAATGTTGAAATATTAGTCCTACAATTTTATGTTAAAAGCAAGTTTTGATACCATAATAGTGTTCATGAGGACCGTAGGATCCCACATAAATTAGTTTGGAGTCAGATGGAACAAAGGTTGGATTATAAGAAATAAAAGTTGAAATTGAAAACAAAAAAACTTGGCCAACCGTGAGCTTCATACCAAGGTAGGAGAAAGTGATTAGCAACTAGATCTTAGTGTTTATAAAGTTTGCAACAATAGCCCCTAGCTAACGACCTAACTTCAAACGGCCATAACTTCACCGTTTTAAATCGGAATGGGATGATTCCTAAGTCTAAATTGATTAATTATTCAAGGGCTATTTCGATGGATTAGGTTTCAGAAATTAAATCTAAAAGATTATTCCCCGAAATTCTGTCTTGTTAAAGATGTACACTTAACAATTTTGAAAATTAATTAAACTTCGATAACTTGATAATAATCTTACGAACCCCGAATTGAAAGATTCAAAAGCCCATCGTGGCTAATTTTTTGTGTAAAGTCTAAAAATAAGGGTTTGGAATCAGAAATGGTGGTTAAAATGGCACTAGTTAGTTACCGAGCGCTCAAGGTCTGTTAAACAACTTTGGATGCTCATTAGGGTTCTATTAAGCATCTAACCGTTGTTTTGCAATTGATTGGCTTAGATGGTTATATTTTTGTGTCATTCTAGGTTGCATGTGAGGGAATTGACAAAAGATTGTTTGGTTGGCCATTTGGCGCCAAGGGTTGTTAAAAAGGTAGAAGAGCATCAAATTGTCATTTGTGTGCATTGCCTTATTAGGGTAAGTCATTCAACAGCTCTGAGTACTTGTTACTTTTCTATGCAATTGAGTTACTTTATAATTTCAGATAGATGGATCACATGATGGAATTACAGAACAGATGGATGTGTGTGATTGTTCGTGCTCATTAAGTGTTTTAATTGGCACCAACTAGCATGAGGCTAGAGCTAATGCTAATTGGGGGTCCGATTAGGAGTAGAACGCTCACCATGATCACCAGGGTAACATTTGTTGACTCATTATTCATCTATCCCAATTGTGGATTCATAGAGTCGGACTACACTCTGCATCAGCTGAAGCTCATCAACAACAGGTTAGAGGCTTATACAGATTGTGCCCTTTGTTACCCTTTATTGTCCTTGCCTCGGTGCTTTAGTTATCCTCTACAATACATGTTTTTGATAAATTATGAATTTTATTTGAACTATTTATGTTTATGTGAATTTTATGCTCATATGCATGCTCATGTCTCATACTCAGCTTGATAGCTAATTGAGTCGGTCAGACTCACCCCATTCCTTATTGTTTTTCATACAGATCACGAGATCGTGAGTTAGGGGTTGTGTGCCGGAAACATTGCGGAGTGTTCATGTGGGACTTAGGGTAGACCCCTGTCATTGTATATAGTGTGTTACTTAGTTTGCGTTGGGTTGTTCTCTTTAAACCACAGACCTGGACTCATGTACAAATGTTGTGAACTATAGCAAGTGAGTCTTGCTAGTATTTTGGTTTGGTTGGTTTGAAAAAAAAAATGTTATGTAAATATAGTTGGTTTGAGGTTCATCACCTCTTGTTTTTGAAAGATTTACTATAAACGTTTTGTCTTATACAGGGGAGGTTTTGCACCTTTTGTTTTTAATAGGTTTATATTTGAATGATTGTGGTGTCACCTCCTAATTTGGAGTTCTATTCAAGGATGCGAATTGGCGGGGCGACAATATGGGTCAGAAAAACAATGGTGAAACTTATGATCTGTGAAGTCAGCTCATTAGCAAGTTGATAACTGTTAACACACCTAGTGAATTCTGATAGATGAAGTTAACGGAGACAAGGCAAGAAAGATACACTATTGGACTCTCACTGGACAGTTTGTATTAGTTGGTAATGAACATGGCATCCAAGTTCTGTAAGACCAAGGTTCAAAAAGCACAGTTTAAGATGCAATTTTGGGACCTCCATTTTTAAAATCATTTCGGTTGTAAGAAAATGACCGTAGTCCGTGGGAGGGTGATTGAAGCTCCAATTTCATAGAATAAACTCAAATAAACCCCTGAACTATGACCAAAACTTAGCTCAGTACCAAACTTTCTAGACCTGTCAGGTTGACTCAGAAAATATGATACCCAACCAGGTTGTTAATCAGCTAACGGACGAACGAAAAGAATAAACATGTGTCGAGCAATTAAGTGAACTTCACTTTGGGCTGCAACACTCTTTGACAACTGACCAAGATCAGAGTCAAATCAAAGTATAAGAGGGAAAAAAGAACATTAATTATCTTAGAAAAAGATCACAACTGCAAGAGTTCACATTTTTATCCAATCTTGTTATACGGTAATCATCTTAGAAAACTTTTACAACAATCTATGTGGGTTGCATACCAAATCCACGAGGGTCTGAATTTCCATTATGGTATCCTTTGAAATCTGGATCACTCTCAGTTCCCCAGTTACTGCTCAAAAAAAACATTCAACTATTAGAGACGATCATTACCCTTCAGAACAGCTAATGTGACTGGAGAAGATACTGAAAGCATGGAAGAAGGTTATTTCATACTGTGTGAGTTCAATTGTGGCCTTCCGACCAAATGTCCAAGCAGTTCGATCAACTGGATTACTTGGAGCTGATAGTGGATCCTAAAAGAGAAAGAGAGCCATTGTGAAGATTTTCTTGAACAATGAATCATCTATTTTCTGATAGAGCATATCTTCCCCTAAATTTCATGCGGAAAAATAGCATAGCTGAATCAGAAATTACGAATAAATGGATTATATTGCTAAGGCATAGATACAATCAGACCACGTTGGGAATAGCTAACAAAATGTAATTGTGTATTACCTCATAGCCCATAAAATACAAGCTGAATTTCATCTCTGGAAAGTCCAACCTCTTAAGCAAGCTGCAATTGAGAAAGAACAAGGATAACACTTGGGCAAACTGCAAATATATATTAGTTGGGATGGTTTACACCTTTTTGCTTTTCACTTCTTTTTTTCAGTATTTTTTCTAACCTGTTGTTATGATTATCGATAAAATAAACTGAAAGCAGAAACCAACAGAATATAGCTGCGACATGATTGATTAAGGCTGAGATCTCTTAGACAACGCAGCAATAAGCAATACCACAAGATTGAAAACATTTGTTGCACGTAAATCACTAATGGAGATATGAAAGAATCTCTCCATGTTAGTTATCTCATTGGCACTTGGACAATCATCTTTCATTATTCTCCAAGAGAGTACCGCAGGTTTTATAAAGAAAGAAGGTTCACACATTTCTCGAATTACAAAAAAGTAAGACAATAAATAAATAAATCAAACATAATGTTATAGACGAGGTAAATACATTTTTTATTACTTTTTTTTATGAAAAGCTAAATGGATTCAACTGGGAACTTTTCCCTAATAGAGAATTTGGATTGAGAGAAATCATAGAGCTCCACACAATAAACTTATGTCTATATGCAGTTCGAAAGCATATATGACCCCATACATTATGTTTTGGAGTATGGAGTCCTTGCTAGGCTATTTGACATTTGACAGCTTTCAGACAGTCTAGCACCAGTATAGGTTTTTTTGGTAACTCTCTACTGCATACTCCCAGTGTACATGAGTAGCACCCTAGGCCAGCATTCTTCTCTATAACATACTTTCTTTATTTCTGGAAAAGAAAAAAATCCAAATAAAATAAGATAAACTGATCATGAAAATAGGGGAACAAGACACTATTGCAAATACATGACAAATCACTCCACTAACCGCAAGCTCTACTCGCAGTACAAGATCCTAGGTCAAAATTCAAAGAGATGACCTCTAAATGTAAACTACACTCATAATAATCAAGGACCATGAATTTCTACCGGATAGGTTACAGATCCTATAACAGGAGACATGCACATGTTCAGTTGATAAATGTCACTAACACTTGTAAAATTGACACAAGCCATTTTCCTTCTTTCAAGATCCCAATCTAGCCGCCTTATTCTATAAACTTCTGTAACAATTGTGAAATAAATGTGGTTCTTTAAGCATACCAGATACTCAAGAGCTCAAAACCAGGTGTTTTGAATTTAAGCACATAGCCTACTGAATCACATTCAATTATATGTCTCACATATCAAGTGGTCATGTGGCCTAATGGTACAACCTACCAACCCTCCTCTCCAAAGTGGGAGGTCAAGAGTTTGAGCCTCCTAAGAGAGAAAAACAAAATCAAAATGCTGATGTCGAGAAACAACAAAAAAGTTGGAGGACTCACATAATGAAGCTAGAAGGACTTACTCACATCATAGTGGAGATGTCAACTCCAATTGGAAAGATAATGGTCACTATTGAGGCCTTCTCAGGATCTTACATATTAAAGAGCTCTAAAACAATTATGCAATTTAAGCGCAGGGCCTACTGGATCACATTCAGTAGGATGAATCAGAAGTATGAGGCTCGGCAGGATTTCCTCACATCATGATCTAGGTCTCCTACCCCAAATGGAAGATAAAGCTCACTGTTAGGCTTCCTCATATTCTTCCACATTCAAGAGTTTATAACCAATTTATGAAATTCGTGGAACGGTGGGAGACCTTCGCATTTGACGCACAGCTTTCTGTCCCCACGTCTTAAATTTTGGATCTGCATCTAGAGGAATACTGGCGAAGCCACAGCCAAACACAAGTGGGTCAGTTGACCCGCTTTAGTTTTGAAACAACATAATATGACACACCTAACTTTAGAAACAGTGACTTCTATAAATAAGTTTTTTTTTTTTTTTTAAAGTACAACACTTTTCAACCCCTTTGCTTAAGGAAATATTTGCACTATAATACAACTTTTCCGCTTTTGGGCCAAATTTAGACACAACGTAAAATTTTCTACCCCTAAAGTAACCTTGATCGCCTCCCAAAAATTCCTAGCTTCACCACCGAATAGGAAGTAGGACAAGGTGCTTTAGTGAGAGGTTTTTGCAAGTGCCACGTGTGCCTGGAAAGACCCTAATAGCAGAAGTTTGTAAAGATTTCATGATAAGTGAGATAGAAAAGAACCAAGGAAAGTAAAGCATCTAATTCAATCACAAAAACTATCTGACAGACTGACACTAAGAACCCCCACGACCAAAACCATAAGGTAGGACTCCCATCACTTTTCTAGTCAGAACTGACTAGAAATATGAGGGGGGGAAAAATACCTTGCACCTCAATTCACTGAAATGCTTCAACACGAGGAGCCGTAACTTTACTCTTCAACAAATTCAATGACACTCTGAAACTGATGCTGTTTTCATTCTTGTGGAAATGATAGCATCAGCTCTTTCTATTTAACAAAAAGCTTTATCACACTGTAATACTATTAAACTTGCAGAACATAGTAACACCAGAAAAAGCAAACATGAATCCTGGTAAACCTATTTATTATTTAGGCTAAAAACAGAAGCTATGGATCCAAACCTGGTACATTAGCAAGCAAATCACTGAAACCTAAATCTAGTGCAAACAGAACAATTATTGAAAAGTTAAATTTTGTGAGCCAAAAAAAACAGAACAATTATTGAAATCAGGGGACTTACGACATCCCAAGTACACGGGAGTAGAAATCAAGACTGACTTTTGGATCCTTGATTCGATACATCTGGAACAAAAGAGTAAAAAAGTTCACATAACCATCTAGAAACTATCAAAAACTCTTCTTCTCCAAATAAGATTACAAAAGTTGCATTTACAATTTTAAAGCATGACGGTAGTGAATATCTACTCTCAATCATAAGCGACAGCAGTTGATTTGTTTTCTGCTACTCATATAATAAGTTATTACTGCAAAACTGTAACAGAACACTTTAGTTATGAGTACGATAATTCAAACAACATTTGTCAGGTTGGTAGCTTAAGAATCATTCCTTTATTTGCAGAATTTTCAAAGGCCATCTTCTAATCTAAAATAAGACATCCCATCTTGATAGCTAAATAAATATACATATATATTATATATATGTAAAATTGTAATAGACATATGTAGGAATTGGGATATATTTTATGAAATGGTATACAAAGAGAAAGATATACGCAAACTCATCCACACACGCACTCAATTTAGTCCTTCAAATTATTTTGACTTTCGAACTTGTAATCATTGAGCCGAATGGAAGGAGCATTATGCGAAGATGTCCCAATATTATAAATTTTGTCATTTTTAATTTTCAAATAAACTAAATTTGATTGTTTTATAAAATTTAAAAAAAAACATAATCCATGACATTTGAAAGGTCGTTTATCTTTAGCTAGGTGTCACCTTTTTTCTAAAATCAAGCTTAAATCCTCCATCTCATTTGGACCTCTTATTAACTAACAAAACAATTTATCATAATAACTAAAGCCTAAAGGATATGTTGTAATGGACTAATGGTCAATGATATCAGAGATAATCCAAAAATGCTAGTAGTATTCCACCTCTCAAACCAAAGCACTCCGTATGATCCTTTACTGTACTCTACAATGGGATGTTTTAATACCCCCCCCCCCCCCCAATCCCTTTGCAAATTGAATATTTCGATTAAATCCAATAATACCCCCAAAAATAAATCTCTAAAAAAATAAGCCTAATAACACTCCACAAAAAAAATTGGGCACCACCTCCGAATCCCCATAATTATTCCCCCCTCCCCCCAAACAAAAATGGACTTGGTCCGCCCCTGGTTGAATGTACAGTGTTACCAAGGTAAGAAATGTGTTAAAATATTGACCATGGGTATTAGAACTCTTAAACTAAAAAGTAGAATCTTCCACAAAATAATAACACCTCAATGACATCTTTCATTTAGTTTGCAAAATGTTTCACAATAATATAAAAGGGCGGTAGTTTTCCGTTCTTACAAAGCAGACCAAACCGTACCAACAGAAGCCCGAGTAGTTATAACCTACTAAACCCTAGCTTTGCAAAGATAATCTAACAATCAGAATGCAATAGACTGATTTGACCACTGAAAATATGAACTTTCTCTGGATTTCGACTCCCTACATGCTCCCCTCATAAGTATCATAGGCACTATTTTAGGTCGTTCCACTCAAATTCATACACTTTTCCAAATCAACATTCACTACATTAAACTTCAAAATTTCAAAAACCAATTCAGAGTTGAGTTGAAGTTAGCATACGGTTTGTTGCATGATGTAACCTTTAGTGGCATCATCGGGGGTGGTGTGAAGGCCTGGATTGTTCGACGGGGATTCCTTCGAATTCGACGCCATTGCTAGGAATCGACAGCGACCAGGAACCTGCAAATTTGGGTAGAAATTGGAAGTGAGAGATTGAGGATAAACTGAATCGGAGAGAGGGGGGGGGGGTAGCTAACTTGTGAAGGTACCTTGGGTTGGAGGTGGAAAAAAGATGGGAATGAAGTGTGGGACTGGGAGGGTTTCGGGGTGAGACCGAATATAGAAAGACGAGATAAGGAATTCATCATCATTGACGCCACCATTTGGTTTTGTTTTGAGGTGATGGGGCATCGTCGCACCGAGACTGCATTGGTTAAATTTGCAGCAGTTTTTTTCTAGCATGTCCACCCACCTGCAAAATATTAAAATGTTTTTAACTTTGAATAAAGAGAAAAAATATGTGTGTGTAGAGTATAGAATATAGATCAAATCTTACATACCTGCCTATATAAAATGTACTTTGAAAAAAATTATAATAAAAATAGGGTGGTGTTATTTACACACTCCATTTTTTATAAGTTTACACTCATTTTTTATTTTTAAAAAATATTTTAATCAAAAGTACTAAAATACCCTTATTAATAAAAGTTATATGTTCACTCCTTTTTAACTTAAAAAAACTATTAAATACACGCCCGTAAGATTAATAATTCTTCTTTTTTTTTTTGAAAAATTTTTTAAATCTCAATCATGAAATGAGTTCTTCTTTTTCCTTATTCTTTAAATTTGAAGTAAAAGAATAATAAGCTGCGAATCCTTGCATTTTCGAAAAATTTTATTCGACAATAAACCTAAATCCCTCTGCACTTCAAAAGCAAATTTTTTTTTAGCAGCATTTCCCAAGTGATGAGATCTTCGAGCAGGGCAAAAAAAATGCCAAAAGATTGCTGATAATAACATAAGCATATATTGAGTTTCTTCCTGGCTAATCGTCGCTTAATAAATATTGTATTAGCATCACTCAATCCAAAGGTATGTGCCAACAGATCTGTTTTTGTACATCTTGCCTCTTACATTTTTTTTCCTGCAGCTGCATCTCCATTTTCATTATCACTAGGGGTCTCTTGGTAAACAACGCTTGTCTATACTTTTATGCAACATTTTCCTTCAGTTCAATTCGGTTCCTGCTCCTTGTTCTTGTGGAATATCTTGCGGACATCTCAGTTTCATCGGATTTTGGTGAGCATTTTGGTTCAAGACTTCAACCAATTCAAAATCAGCATCGCCGTCATCCAATTTATGATCCAATGCAAATCCTAAAAGCATGTATTTAACATTTTTTTAATTAGTTGAAATGAGTATGAACATCTAACTTTATTAGTAGGGGTATTATAGTATTTATATTTAAGATATTTTTGAAAATTTGTAAAAGAGTGTAGACTTATCAAAAATGGAGTGTGCAAATAACAGCACCCTAAAAATAAAATGTGAATATTCTTCGAAGTCAATTTCGACCGTATTTATTTCATAACTAAGTATAAACTTGTGTTTAAGAATATGTGGCTTAATATTTTAATTAAATAAAAATTATCATTCATGGTAATGAAAATTAAATTTAAAAATAATTTTTTAAGTGTGTAAAAAAGATGAAAAATGAGGGGATTAAAAAAATGGTTAAAGAAGTGGTAGGGGAGGGGGGAGTTGGCCCAGTACGGTGCGATTATCGCCTTTATTGTTTTCTTTCTATTTATTTAAATAATTAGATTAAAGTGTGACGAAAAATTACGATTAAAAGTAGAAAAATATTGTTCATTGAGAGTGAATCCTTCTTACTCTTTTTATATTATAGATTAATTTGAGTTCGAACACAAATATGTATTTGAGTGTTCGTTTGACGCTCAATCCACTTGAATTCGATCACCAATAATGTGTTCCAAACCCAATCGAGCTTCATTACGAACAACTTGTGATCCTTATTTGAATAGTTTTATAATGAATATATGTAAAAAAAAAAAATGCCCAAATTTTAATCTCTCGATCAATTTAATGCATTAAGAAATATGGATCAATCTGATCCATGGGGAGAGTCTTATATGTACAGACACAAAGCCTAATTTAATCCTTAACCTATACATTTATTGTATAAATAGTCTCTAACTTTTTTTATCTACTATACAAACTATTAAACGTAATATAATTTGATTCTTGATTCTAAATTGAAAGAATTGACTAGCTTAGGTGACAATATTTTTTCCATGCGATGCTCAGTTGGCGCTGAAGTGATATGAAATTTGAGGGGGGAGGGGGGAATTAAAAAGCCATTCGTAATCTTTTATCATGGCAAAAGACGTTAATGCCCTAAATATGGTATCGACCTAAATCCTCATAACTTAGGTTTATGGTATCTTAGGCATATTGACTTTGGTCTTGTAGAATACTCAGATGCTGATTTTGTAGCATTTACAATAGACAAGAAAAGTAGTCATCTACCCCATGTCCTAAAAAATTACTTACCCTTTCTTTATGAGGGTAGGCATGACCCCAGATACCAGTCCATCTACCTGAATGAATTTGGTGAAATGGTACATTACCTGGACATCCCTGATGCACAAAACTGGACCCACTGGACATCTTGTTCAAGTTTGGGAAGTATCTTAAGGGGCAGTCACTGGCTTGGAACACCAATTTTGCTCTAAATGAATGGATGAAATAGCAGAGTATGGTTCATCAACAAATCAACATTTGGTGCAAGGTGCACAAATGGAAACTGGATGTAAAGGATTTGTTATACACACTGGAGAAGGTATCTGAATTTGACTTCAAGAGAGACTATATGGAGCTGTGTTTGTGTCAGAACCCTCCAATGAAGATCTTGAAATGTTGAAGGCAAGAGACTTTGTAAATGCTGACCGAGCTCAAATAAGAGAAGCCCTTCCATAAACCAGAGATGAGGAGCTAGATGCCTTGAGGATGAAATAGACAATTATAAGGCATCCCTTTCACAGTTTGTTACACCAGCATTAGAAGACTTGGATGTTCTTGTTACCAATATTGTGGGATCAGCAAACCTTCAGAGTGACAGACGTGTTAGGATTCATTCTCTTTTAGATTTGATTAATTTCCTTCAAAACATTTTTAATAGGAAAGTTTATTTATCGCGTATTCATGCCAATAAATATAAATGGACTTTTAACAACTTAATACTAACGAACAATTTTTGACATGGCTGTGTAACAGGAAGACATCCGTTCCAAAGGCCTCCGAAGGGTAAAGCAGTAATTTTACAAGCTAAAGGCATCCGTCGGAATACTTCAACTATAAAGTGTTCCATTTATCAGAAGACTCTGTACGAAGGTCTCTGACTGAAGTGCTCCGTTCTGAAGACTTCCAACGAACAGATTTTCAAT
>JAOWAN010090569.1:0-22893 GCA_028566635.1 Lobelia cardinalis
CACAGGTAATCGCAGCAAACATCATTCGGAGCCATTATCCTGCCTACACGTGGATCGAACTTATCCAGGCTCGATCAGGACTCTTTGAGTAAACATCCCAAAAATAGAATAATGGACTCTTTGCTAGGAATAGAGGGAGTAATATCTAGATGTGCTGTTAAAGTTACCTAAAATCCTCATTCACCAAAAAAATAGTGGATGTCACTTAATTTGGGAATCGAAGGATTAGTTTCGAAAACCATGTTGGTATCAATGGGCTCAAGTTGATTTTTGTGATGTAGTTATTTCCGATTGTTCATCATATTACTATGAGTTAGTCTGGGAAATTATCAAGCTTTAATGTTAGTGCCTATTCCATTCGCAAATTAGCACAGTGTTTTTTTAATGGCAGTACCCAACAGTACCTACTATCCGAAGGACCATCTCTACTTGAGTGATGAATCATTTTCTCAATTGACGGGAGTATTCTATATGAATTATCTAGACAATTTTTTCTATTGTGGGTAAATTAATGGTTAGCAATTGAAGCTTATATTATATATATGATTTGTTTTAGCTTCTGAACGAAGTAATGCATTCATGTAATGGTCTATTTATGTTATTTTAATTGTGTATATATTTATTTCTGTAACACTAGTATTACATGTTCAAAGAAAAAGATAAATGGCAAATTTGCAGTGGTAAAATGATGTATCACTAATTTCAAGTTTTTTCTTAGACTTATTTGCATGATGTGTGGTTTTATCTTGAATGTGCAAACTTTTTTTGTTTCATGTTCCATCATAATCCTTGAAGACATGGCAAACTGATGTGTTTAATACTAATTTCTGTGCCATAACAAATTACAGCTCTTGGAGGGAACTATGTGAATTTTGGTGTCTTTGAACTGTACGGGGATAGAGCGCTTGCTGATGCACTTGATATTGCTTTTAAGATGATGCTGTCCGTTCCGCTGGCTGATATATTGGCTTATAGGAAGGTATGCAGACCTTGAGCCTCAGTTTTGTTACTGAAATATTTGTTCTTTTTCACGTGAGAATTTGTTTTATTGACACATTTATGTCAATTTTGATGCTTGAACCATTAGTTCACTTATTAGTTTTTTCCAAGAGCTACTAAAACCTGCATAAAATGATCAAACTGAAGTCATTAAACTGCAAATCATACATACTGATCAAAGTAGATAGGGATGAGTATTGTAGGCAAATAATGACGTTTTAACACAATTGACATGGGATTAGTGACATGTTAACCTTGATTTGTATACCAATTTTTAGTATAAGCATTGATTTTGAATGCTTATTTCTCGATATTTGGATCATCATATGGTCAAACATTGTTTTTAAACTGTAGAGTTTCATCAAGGACTTGTATCAAAAGTTAAATTTTCTTAATTTCGTTGAGAATTGAGGAAGATTATTAACTCGAAGCACGTGATTTATTATAAAAATCTATTTGAAGATCCACATTCATGTTTAATGATAAATCTCTGTTTTTTAATTACATATTCATTGAAATTTAGCTAGGTGTATGTTTAGATATCAGGATAGCATTGTAGAGTTTCCTCAAAGCTTTAGATCGAATGGTTAATCACTTCTCAATGTGAGTTGTTTGATATGATAGAAGAATATAGTTACAGACCAAATACTCTTAAAAAAATTTGTAAGTAAAAAGAAAATTTTGTGGGCCCAACACTTGAGAGTCCTCAGAATAAAGAAATCAATTTGCAATATTTTTCACATCCGCAGTCTTAGTGCCTACTTCAATATACATATGTATAGATCGGAAATACGTGGGAACAATGGAAATCTTATTCCTTTTTCTGACATATGGTACCAATCGATTGTGTGGATGAATTGTTTACTTTTTTCTTTTTTTCTTTTTTGGTGCTTGAGATTTGAAACTTATGTTTGTCATCTGATAGTGACACAATTTTCCGCTCCTGTTGAATTGATACTGCAAACCATTTAAGCGAAGAAGAGATGATAATGGATTTTCGCTACGGTTGACCTTAATCCTGGACCAATAATAGGAGGGATAGAAGAGATGGATAATGTAAATTGGGTTTGTTGACATGGTATAGAGAACAGTCATAAATAGAAACAAAAATGTAGAGAGGATTTCCTTTTTTATATATTGGTTCACATTCTTTCTTTCATTCCATATCAGATCCAAAAGTTGCTACATCTTCTGGAATATGGAAATACCCTGTGTAAATCTTAAATAATGTGCGAAAGAATACTTTTATAGAAGAGCAACATTGTGCTAATAGAATGGGTGAAGAGTCTTCCGTAGAAGAAAATGGACATCTTAAACAGTAATAAAAAAACAATAGCTGAAAGAAAAAGCTGTTGAATCTTGCAACAATAGCCAAACCTTGGAAGCACTGCATAACATAGCCCCGACGTTGTAAAGCCCACTTTAACCTGAAACAGAGTCAAGGTCAAGTTATGATGCCGAAATATTTATGAATTCCCCTCAATCCAGTGGTGGATTTAGCTGTTGGGGAGGGTAGGCCCAAAATTTCTCCACGATGAGTCGCTTAAAGAAGCAAATAATAGTATAAGATAAAATAAACGGAGGAAAAAAGAAGAAAAGTTCAGAAACATTAAGTCAATTTAAAGTACGTTAAATGTGAATATTCCAAAATATAGAATAATTCCCAATAACATTAAAAAAAGATCAGTTAATCAGTCATTTAACAATCCATCACTGGTTCTGTTGCATAGAGTACTCTTGACATAATTCACTGCAGAAAAGACTTTCAATGGTCACAGTGGAATAGGCAATATCATTGCTATCTTCTATAGCAAAGAAATATTTTTTGCAACACAAATACTTCCCCGTCGCAACCAACCTTTTTTGAGCAAACTGAAAACTCTCGTTTAAGAGAGAGCATCTTGCACAAGTACTTGCATCCGCATACTATGATTCAAGTTGATCGTCAAGTATCCAACTATCATATAAAAAAGGTCAGAAGGGTAAAAATCGCGATTCCAACATTTTTTCCTTTAGTAATGCAACAAAATTCACTTAAACTTTTACTATATATTATACTCCCTCCATTGCAATATAAGTGTCAAGTTTGACCCTGACATAATTTTAGGTAAGCTAGTTGACTCAATCAAACAAGGATTGTGTGGTTATCATTCGTACTTCTATGGCATTTCAGTGGACAATGAAACATCTATAATTTGAAAAGGTGAATTTAGTAACTTCGTGCAAAATTGACACTTCTGAGAACAACAGTTCCTCACCTTGGAATGGGGAAATAGCAATTTTAACTAAACCCCCCAATTCTTTTTCTTTTTCGAGGAAAATGGTCATAGTGAGAATTTCAAATTTTGATACAGGGTCAGTGAAATTTCGACTTTCTTTTTTAAAAGAAAATGGGGTCAAAATTTTTGCATAGCAAGTTTAAACCACTACATTTAAAAATGTTTATAAAGTATGTATAGTAAAAAGGTTTTTGAGTAAATGTAAACAGGGGTAGGTGACCCCTTTTGCCATGTGGCGTAACTACTGTTAACAGCTCTAGCCTATCACAATGTTTATATTTCAACTTTCTTGTAAGAGACTTCTACATGAAATGTAGTTGATTGTATTTTTTCACTTGTTTCTTTGTAGTTGACAAGGGCTTACTTTGCATTTTTGGAGGTTCTATTCAACAGCCATCTTGTTTTCATTCTGAACTTGGATACAAACACCTTTATGCATATAGTTGGTTCTCTTGAATCTGGGGTGAAAGGCCTGGATTCTAGTATCTCATCACAGGTATGTTTTAAGCACAAAATTTATTTTAGTCGATCCTTTTCATCTTCCTCCTATTGGTTAGTGGCCATGTTTCTTGCATTCTACAGTTCAATCTTTTCAGTATTGTATACTTGTTGGCTGCACAGATTGGATAGGGACATTACAGACATTAGATATTTGCTCCTATTGCATAGGCCTATTGTGGAAGTTACATGAACCTGCAGCTTACTTGACAGGGTGATTTATTTGTTACTGTGTATAGTTCATATAAAGTGCGCCCCTAAGAAGATGCTCAAAATGGCAAAGAAAAGACGGTTTGCCTCGTGGTTGGATTTTAACCTCCGACTACCATGCTTTGGTTTCCTTTGAGGTTGGATTTTACTAGTTGATCTACATCTAGCTGGAAAAGTCAATTTGACTCATTCATTTACACTTTTGATGGTCACCAATGTGCCCATTATTAAGGTTGTGGTCAACTTTCTCTTTACTAAAATCGATTAGTCTTAGCTCCTCATGCGTCATCATTGAAATTTTGCTTTACTCTTCTATTTTCAACCATAAATTCATATCAACAGACTATTCTTTTAGTATTGGGTTCTCCTAGAATTACCATATAGTTTATACAACTTTACAAGATGGCTGATCAACATCTTACACCAAAATCAGTTTACTTTATTTGGTCCCACTTTTGAATGTAATAGGTGTTCTACCTTTTGCAGAATGAAGTTGCTAGCAGCAGATAGAAAGCTAAGACAAAATAAGCCTATTTCCATATCCATATCCATAGCCAACCAACCAATCCCCCACCCCCAACTACTCCTGCATTGATTCATACCTCGTGCAATCTTTGTCCTAAGCCTATGATGAGCCAGTAGTTTGGAAATATATATATATATATGTATATATATATATATATAACCCACAGATGCAACCCAATTTGTCTCAATTAATCCAAGAAGAATCCTATGTGATGCCACTTAACCTCCTATTTAGATCTCCTCTATCGTTTGCAAAAAACCCTTGAATGTTGAGTGTTGAAAGTGAGAAAGAATGAGAATTTACATGGGGAGAAGTTCAAGATTTAAGTAATACACCTGCAGCGAGTTTCAGAAGTGAGAAAAGAAAAGAGAGTTTACATGAAGACAAGGTGAAGATTTAAATGGTGCAGCTATCGCAATGAATAGGACTACCGACTACCGATCAATGATGATAGTAACTGGAGCGAGATGATGACTGAATGCATGCTTGTTCCAGTGGCGTGGCCGAGTAAATTTGTATTGAGAATCCTGTAAACTTGAAGAGCAAAGGAATGGAATGTGAAGCTTCTCAATTGTGATATTGACTGCTGGGGAAAAAGCAGATTCTGATTGAGGCATGGGAAACTCATGATATATGTATTGGTTTTCTCAATAGACTTGCTCTATATCACGGGTATTATCTGATCAACATATACCAATTAAGTTAACAGAAAATTTTAAAGGACGGTGATTATGTGATCAACATATACCAATTAAGCTAACAGAAAATTTTAAAGGATGGTGAATGGTAAGATTGATGTATGGGAAAAGTAGAAAAGCTAAAATTCCATATGAAAACAATATAGGGCATATTGGAAGTTGCTCCTATAATAGAGAAAATGAGCATCGCCGAAATGAGAATGCTAAGATGGATGTATGGAAAAGTATAAAAGATAAAGTTCCGTATGAATAAATATAGGGCATACCGGAAGTTGCTCCTATAGTAGAGAAAATGAGGTAGAATCGCTTAACATAGCTAGGCCACATACAATCTAGGCCTAGTGCGATCATATCAACCTCAATCAAGGTAGGGGTAGGGGAAGATCAAAACTAACATGTACATCTATAATATGAAAAGAAATGAAGAACTGTGGCATATTTGATGACCTGGCTTTTCAATTCCAACCCCAAGTGATTGGGAATAAGGCTGAATTGAGTTGAGTTGTATCTTTGTTTTCGGTAGAGAGATAATTATGATCGCATGCTCAAATTGTTGAAATCTGTCAGTTTATGACAAAGCATATTTTTTGGTTGATATTACCTCGTTGTGGCTTATCAAACACAATATTAGTGTTTTTGAGGGCATCACTTACACATTTTTTTCGCTTGTCAGTGTGCATCTGCAATTGATAATTTGGCTGCTTTCTATTTCAACAACATTACCATGGGGGAGGCACCATCTTCACCACCTGCAATGAATCTTGCACGTCATATTGTAGAGTGCCCCACTTTGTTTCCAGAAGTAAGTTTGCGATGTAGTTTTTGTTTCCATCTCAGTTTTTATTTCTCCTTCAACTGAAATCTGAGGCACCATGACACATTGCTAGATATAGTCCTCTAAATAGTAGCTGTAATATATTGAGAAGGGATAAATATCATTACTTCTGGAAGCTCGGATGATTTCTTCTGGGCTATATTGTCTAAGTTTGCGTTGGTTTAATACAAGTAATCGATCCTTCGGGAGACTTTAGTAAATAAGTTGGCTTCCCATGAAGCAATATCTTTTGTTCTATCATGAAACCCTAATTTTGGGTTTCATATGTAGACACGCATCTGCGGCATGTATGATTTACATAATTTTGAATGTCATGTGAATCAGTTGTATGTGTTCTCTCCCTGGTCCAATTGAACAATATGGTATCCAACACCGTGGAGCTATTCAGGTCGTGTTTGAATGTAGACGGGGCTCCCAGTTGCATACTGTGAGGAATATTTCCGTCTTAATGCTTTGAGTCATCAACTCATCTAAATATCTAAGCTGTAAGAGATGGGGCCAACTAGTACAATAAGCTTAAGCGTCTCACTTACATTTGGTGGCTTGCACATGGTGAGAGAGAGAGAGATAGATAGAAAGGTGTTTTCATGAAATGCAGGAAACATCCAGAGGTAACAAGAAACCAAAACTTTTATGTAACCAAAGCTCTAATGCCATGTTAAATTACCAACTCATCTGTAAGTTTAAAGTGTTAGAGTTAGGTCCAACAATATATTTCATGAATATGCTTGTGCACATCCCTTACTTCTATAGTACTTCTTCCGCATTTCACAGGGTATTAGTCTCATACAGTGAGTTATGGTACTAGTCTCATTCAATGAGTTATGGTCCAATTGATCAGCTTTAGATTTATTACCAAATGAAAGTGTATGCCATACTCAAGTATTTGTGGTTCCAAAATTTGTTTAGATTGTTAAAGAAATTTTAACATTTCTATTTTGTTGCTGTCATCATTGGTGTATCCGGCTCTAGCACTAAACCATGCTCGAGTAACCGCCCATCGTATCTGAATCTGATTCCCAAAATCAGTCTAATGAACGTAAACAGTTGTTTAACTTGGTTAACAAACATTGGAGGCACTCACATTCTTGATAATTCATATTTTTCTGTGTTCTGTTCTGTGATTTTATTTTATGAAGTGTTTCTGATTGATGTGAAAGAGAATATATATTGGAAGGTTTATAATGTAATACTAGCCAAGTTGGTAGCGTTAGATACCCCAGATCTTGACTTGACGGCATATTTTCTTAGTCAGAGACAGTCAAATCTTTCAATTTGCTAAACATGTCTTAATGTTTCAAGTCCTATCACTAAACCTACTATCTTGATCTGATTTTTTCCTGTATATTTATTTATCAGATACTTAAGACCTTGTTTGAGATTGTCTTGTTCGAGGATTGTGGCAATCAGTGGAGTCTTAGCAGACCTATGCTAAGCTTGATCCTTATCAGTGAACAGGTGATAATCTTCGCACCGTTTCCTTTTTTGGTTCATTCCGCACAATGTTTGTTAAAATGAGAAAAAATTGTCATTGTTCATCGCTCACCATGTTATCTTTGTCAGGATTTTTAATTTAGCTTTCTATAAGAAAATACTCATTTTCTTAGCTTTATGTTTCAACCTATAGTTTATTCTCTTTTGCTTTTTGGTTTGTTTCAACACAATGTTAAATAAAATGAGAAAAATATTCATTTATTACACTAGGCATTACAATCCTCTGGAAGAGATTTTATGTATTTATTTTATACTTTTATAATTGTTCGTTCCTCGCCATTTTATCTTCATCGGGATTTTTACTCTAGCCTTCTACACAAAATGCTCATTTCCATAGCTTTATGTTTAAACTTTAGTTTATATATCCTGAGTAATTCTATCTTTGAGTGAAAGGTGCAGTTGAAGTGCTACATTTTGTTCTGTTAGAGATTGTTTACTATTTTCAGCCTGGCAAAAGAAAGAGGAATTGAGTAAAAAGAAAAATGTTTCTTTTCTGCATATCTTGTTTGTGAAACTTGCTGTTTCTCAATTTTGTGAAGAAGAGGGCAAGAAAAAATCGAAATTTGTTTCATCGGTGGTCAAGAGTTGTTTGATTTGTTCTGAACTGAAAGTGTTTTGAAAGGCCAAAGGATAAGGTGAGGCCCTCCATCTCCAGAGGCAAGCCTTAAAAGTTGAGCGCTTGGACCTTGTACTTTTTAACATTTCAAAACATATTCAACCGAACAAAATATGGTGGTCTCTTTGAGTTGTCTGTGTTTGCATGTGCATGTCTTCAAAATCAGAAGTCACCTGCGAAGAATAGTTGAGACTTATCAAGGTTTCAACCAGGACAGACTGAATTGCGTAGATAAAACCCGTGATAATGAATTGGAAAAGCTAGGAACACTATTGTGGTGACAAGGATACAATCTGAAAGCGACATTGCGTTGGGCGGCAGAGCGAGTAGTTTAATTTCATAAAAACACAAAAATCCTTAAGCATGCTTTAGGATTTAATGATTTGTAGCACTTTTAATTGCTTGTCATGGTTCTTTGAAAACACTATTTTAATACTCCTTCCATTCCTTTGAATTGTCCTTTTTTGACCAAGGGGGGAACATCAAGGATAGCATTTATTACATGGCAAATTTCCAAGTTTACCCATTATTGGACATTGTGATTTCTCTTTCATTCTTTATAATCTCCCGATGTTTTAAAAGTTTTGCTTTTCTCCATGTGTAATGAAGAGTGAATTAAGGGTAAAATTGTAAAACAAAAGTTAAAGCGACAGTTAATATGGAATGAAATCTTAGTAAAAAAAAGACAATTAAATAGGAATGGAGTATGTCAATTATTGTTTTAAGTGTCAAAGCTAGCCAAGTAAATTCAACTAATTATTTCTTGGATGCCTTTTAATTTGTAACATTTAGAAGAGTAAATGCCTTTGTGGGTCTTGTCAGAGTGGTTATTCAGCCTAATGGGGAGTATTCCTATGAAGGTAGAAAGTTTAAGGTTTAACGCAAATCCACTTTACACAATCAGGATTCTTGTATTTGTTTGTGATAATTTGACCTGGAATCATGTCAACATATAGCCTAGTGTAAAGGAATAATTTTTCTAATACCTGGGTTACAAACACAGAAATCTGTCTGAAAACTTCTCAATATTTTTCATTCTTTGGCAATCTAATTGTTTGCGCTCTACTCCATGTAGCAGAGGTACAACTACCCTTGCCCCAGAAACATTTACCGTTGCCTTAGTAACAATCTCAGAGGTCCTCTATGCTTTCAGAAGTTTTTAAATTAAATGCAAGTCAGTTGATATAAGTACTAATCTAATATGTTTCGTAATGAAGAATCTTTACTTTTCAGTGTCCAAAACATCAGTCTTTTATATCCAAAGTTTTATCATTAGCAAGTTTGAAGGCAATATTAGAAATAAATCAATTTGAAATTAATAAAAAGAAGTTCTTAGAAGAATCGGTATTCATGAATGTTAATCATTAACATTACACGCAATACAAAATCCTTTTATTTATCAATAAATCTTGTATTAAGTTATGGTATTCAATTAAGGATATCAACTCAACTCAACTTAGCTCAGCCTTAGTCCCATTTAAATTCCAGTTAAATAATCAACCCACTCACTAACAATTTATTCTTACAAAAAGCAGCTAAATTAAGTCTAGTTATTCTTCATCTTCTTGCGACATTGATGGGCTTGTGTAGCTATATAAGGGATGAGCTTAACAAACCACAAGTTCAAAGGAGGAAGCTGCTGAAGTGATGCCACACAAGGGTGTTTGCGGTCAAGCATCTGTGATGAAACAACTCTCTGTCCTGTGGATGATTGGATGTTGTCAAAGGAGTTTGCTTGAGTGGTTAATGCTACCTGAATGGCAATTTGACATAAGATTTCTAGAATATGATTTGTGGATCTAACTTTGTGCTCAGTCTTTTGATTCTGAAAACCATCTCTATATATCAATACCCAATTTAGGCTCAGTACGACAAATCTCCAAGCCCGACAAGTACCTATAAAGTTTACAAGCGCAAGAAAGTATGATATTATAGTTGTATGCAGTATTATTTAGCACCTTGAACTAGTAACTTCATAATAGTCATATTATTAGCATTTATGGTCAGTTTTCTGTATTCCCTCAACATGACCAGCTTTCATATTACCACTGGATATTGTAAGAAGCTGGTAATCTTTTCAATATTCAGTGTATATTATTTGGAACACGCTTATTCAATGTATTAATTTCATGTGTGTTACTAATATTTCCTATTTTCTTTTCATTGCAGATATTTGCGGATCTGAAAGCTCACATCTTAAGTTCACAGGTTTGCAGTTATTCTCTTTTGATAATTTGATTACCAAATTGACTTCTTTGCATCACGTTTGTTAGAGCCTTAGAAGGCCTGATAGACATGCTAACTTGAAGGAGATTGTCATACGGATGCTACTTCTCTATGTGAGTAAATGGGGACAAACTAGGGAGACTCGTCCTATGATCGCATATTAGAGTAGTAGAAACCCTTACCTTCGCAAGGGATCAGCCATGCCCGCTGGCCACAAAAAGCCAAAATCCCAACTCAAAGTTCATTAATAAACTCTTTTTATGCATTGGGGGATTGCATTGATATGTATAAAGAAAAAACTAAATCCTAACTGTACAAGGACTATGGCTGATTATAAAATAACAATAGGAAGTGAAATCCTAAATTTGTTTGGACTCCAATAAGATAATTAAACTAGGAGAACTCTAATACTAATCCTACTTGGTCTGTAATAACTATCCCCTAATAAAAGAATTACGTATCAGTTTTTCCTAAAAATGATGCAACATAACCTAATAATAATTCAACTCCAATGCCTTTGTTCTTGTGTTTGTGTCCTGCATTAGTTAGACTTGGGGGATTCTGGATATTTATGATTACAATTGTATTCTTGTTTATAGATTTGCCGTAATCGAAGGTATTAGTGTTTATATATTCTGAGAGTGACCAGAGGTCAGAGACTGTGGACAGAGTATGTCTACTCCTAGGGGTAAGACGGCATGAAATCAATGCTTCACTGACCCCGGGAATGGCGCAGGAGCCTCGGAGACAATACCACCTGTTTTAGTATCTGAAAATTACAACCTGCGATCAAGGTTTCCTAGATAAAATTGGAAGAAAAGTGGTCTCAAATTGAAGATAGATTCTAGTGCATCAGCAGACTTAGTTTCATTTATCATGGGATGAACAAAGTTCTCCAAAAAGAAAAAAAAAAACTAAATTAGACTCGTTTAGATGGGGAAATTGGACTTTATTAGAAGGGGCAGAGCAATTGGGTGGCACACTAGTATCATGGCCCCCAGGGCCCTTGCGGAGCCATGATTAGACATGTTTTTGTCTATTTGAGATAATACACATCGAGTGGGTGGGGATAGAGTTAGGATCCATAGCATACACCACTTGAGCTTGTCCGAATTCTAGCTTTTGTTGCCCCTAAAATGCTAGTATATCCCTGGTTTAGAGCTGGAAGCTATTAGTAAAGTTTTTCAAAAGCAGCCACCCTATGAACTATGAAATCCTTGCTTTGTTAATTTTTCTTCTCATGTTGCCACTTTCCTTTTAATGCATATCACAAGCACCCGGTTCCCATCTATTTTAATCATTATAGTTTGACCATGTTCACATGACTTTATGTTGGCCCCAATGAAGAGGTTAGAAGACATTTGTCCTTTGGCATAAGGTACAGTTGTTGATTGTTGAAGATGGAATTGAACAGCGACATTTGTTACTGGTGGATACCATGATATGATTGAAAATAGTATAGAGCATGGGAAACATGTCAAGCACGGTGCTAATATTAGAAGTTCATACTTCATACATACACTGCATTCTTCTTTGGCCGAAGTTATGACACCAAGAGCTCTCTTGTAGTTGTTAGACTATTGAGTTTTAATTGACAATACCATTTTGAATCTTTCTGAGGCATCCCTCAGTTTCAAAAGGATCAATGATATCTATTTCTAGTACTTTTCTTGTTGGTGCTCTTTGTATCATTAATGTATTGTGTTGTCTGATTGCAGCCTATTGATCAGCATCAGCGCCTTTCCTTATGTTTCGACAAATTGATGACTGATGTCACTCGAAGCTTGGACTCAAAAAATAGGGACAAATTTACTCAAAATTTGACCATATTTAGGCATGATTTCCGCGTCAAATAGCCTTTCTTGTTCACTGTGTAGCACCCGCCTTATTTTCTGGAAACATATTGCATCAGCAAAGGTATGATTGTGAACTTATGGGTCCTCTTTGGAGAGCAAGTTTTTGATGCTGTCCGGAGTAGAACTTGTGAATGGAGCTATCATGCAAACTGACAAGGTCTGAAAGATATATTTGATGCATATGCATTGATGTTTTTGGAGATGGAGCTGTTTAAAGCAGATATACAATGTTGAATAAACCAAATGGATTTGTTGGTTAGCGGTTATGATCCCCGATTTGCCACCTTGGTTTATATTGGCATAAATTTCCGGTGTACCATGACAGATCAGTTGTAAAAGTTTCAACGACTTTGCTATTGATCATGTATCAGATTTTTATTTTGTACATGAATGTTTCATCTGCTTGTTGATTAAAAAAAAAATGAAATTTACCCTGGCTCACTATATGCATGTCAATATCTCGTTTAAAATAAGATATGATTCGTGTTTGTAACTATTAAAATGAAAGTAGATTTTTTAAAAAATATCTTAAAGTGATGTTGCAGGAATATCATAGCAAATTGTCACTAGTAACTGTTCAGCTTGTGAGGGGTGCATAATTACAGTACCCTTTTTTACTAATTTTTTTTTTCTTCTTTTTTTGTGGTGCTGGATGGGAGGGGCGGTTGTAGATGACCTTTTTGTACTATATACTTATCTTTCTCCACGTTAGTTCATTTTTTGGTGAAAGTTGTCTCAAAATAAGTGTCATTGTGGTGAAGTTACTAAGGGTCGAATCAGGAGTGTGATAGAGTGTGATATGATATTGCTCATTATATGATATATATTGATATGGTGTATATAGAAAAAAAAATTATAAATTATCTTTTTTGTTTTCGACATGATTGATAATTTGAAGTGACGTAAAAGGAGATAAAAATGATAAAAGAGGAGAGAGAAAGGGGGAGAGAGAGAGAGGGGAGAGAAAATGTAATTTGATAGGTTTGAATTGATTTGTTTGAGTATATAGGTATAGGGGTAGTAGATGAAAAATGATAATATTATATGGTGATATAGATGATATAAAGAATGCCATATTTGATTCGTGATCGCATCGCATATAATGATATACACCATATAACTATACGTGAGGATATTGCACTTATGATCCGGCTCTAAATCACACTTGTTACACACAAACATTGGCCACTTACAATTCTATAGTCGTACTTCTAAGGATTTGACTATGCATTTGTGTAACTAATACGAGAGTCTAGAGGGCCATCTGATGGAAGTCACCATCTTTTCGTACGAGAGTCCTCCTCTTGATCTGCAAGCGATAGAAGCGATAATACAAGTCAATGACAAAAGATCATATGCTAGCATCACTAAGACTAGCAACTGCACAACAACAATCATGCAAGATTCGGGCAAATGAAGGAAATTGTAAATCGAACAACTAGTTATGGAGTCTCGGTTGATTTCCCTTCCTTTAGCTACTCAGATGTTTTAGTTCGCTACGTTTATATAGACTGAAAGGTTATCTTTCATTATGAGAGAATGACGTATAAATACATGTTACACTAAATCCTAACACTGAGGCTATAATCGTGAATACAATCAATTACAATAATTATTTACGACAAGAGGCATGTATTATGTATCTCCAATATGCCCCCTCAAGATGAAGTGTATGGAAAGAACTCCAATCTTGTCTCGACAGCTCAGAAAAGAAGAGGGGGACACTGGGGCAGTGCCTTAGTCAGGGTATCAACGAGCTCGTCCGAAGATGAGTAACACGTAGGAAAAGCTGAGCCTGCTTGCGTACAAAATGAAAATCAAGGGCGATGTGTTTCATGCAGGAGTGAAACACTAGTTTGGAGCATAAGTGAGTAGCTCCAATATTATCACAAAAGATAACTGGAACAACATGAAGGAATAGGAACTGAGGCGCCAAGCTCAGTCAAAAGAGAACACAACCAGCAAAATTCTGCAGAGGTAGAAACCAATGGCTGATATTCTGCCTCTGCGGAAGATCGAGCCAGTATGCGCTGTTTCTTGGGAAACAAGCATACGCCCTAAGTAGACAATGTAACCACTTGTGGATGTGTAGTTATCACGGTTTCTGCCCGATCAGCATTCAAGAAGGCAAACAGACCAAGGATGGGATCACGATGCAGAAGAAGACCATGATCAGGAGTGCCACATAGGTAGCACAACAAGCACTTGCCACTGAGTGGTGGTCGGACGATGCAGGAACTGAGAAAGCATATTAACAGCGAAGACAATGTCGGGTCGAGTGAGAGTAATGTACCGGGGCCCCAACAACCATCCTGTAATCAGTAGGGGAGCCTAAGATAGTATCATCCTGAGAGTCTAAGGTAGTATCATCCTGGAGACTGAGGAGATGATTAGACTGATGTGGTGTCAATACAACTTTGGAGTTGAGCATCTTGGTCCGTTGGGAGAAGAGAACACCTGATGAATGCGTCAGAACCTCAATGCCAAGGAAGTAATGAAGAGGACCCAAATCTTTCAACAAGAACCTATCCAACAAGAGCTTAATAAACTTCAGAACTTGAGACTGATCCATACCTATCAGAATAATGTCATCAACATAGACAAGCAGATAAAGTAGAGTCTCAGATTTATGGAGAACAAACAAAGAGGTGTAAGTATAGGAGTTGTAGAAGCCAAGATGCAGAAGATAGTGGTCCAACTCATGGTACCATGCCCGGGGGACTTGCAAACATGAGTGGGAAGATCCTTGTCAACAAATTCAAGAGGCTGAACCATATACACATACTCGGTAAGACTACCCTGAAGAAAGAGATTATTGACATCAAGCTATCTCATAGGCCATCCATGTGGCAGGTTTCACAACATGACTGAAGATGTCATGATAGTCTAAACCAGGCCCGATGAAAGCCCTTAGCCGCTAATTCGAATGGGATAGTGTGATCGGAGAGGTTAGTAGCTTTTTTTTTTTTGGTCTAAGCCCAGGTATCCGGCCACTGGCCGACTAATCCCGTTCAAGGCGGGTCCCGGGGTTAAGGTTTTAAACCTCTCCCAACATCGTTGCGGAGAATCGAACCTTAGTCCATCCTTCCAATTACAGCCCCTGACACCACTGCACCAACTGCTCGTTGGTGAAAGCTTAGTAGCTATGTAGTACTAATATGTTGTAATTGCTTAGGTTCTTCTTTCTTCACCAAAAGGGCATATATTTGTAGAGACGACATTTGTAGAGCAATTATAAGGATGACGATCTCTTTTAATTGTGTTGGAGGAGTCATCTTGACAGGTTCTTTCAACTTATTGTGATATATATTGTTGTCCAATCCGAATCAGCCCAAAGAGAAATATGTCACCCAGAAGGAAAAAATATTTGGATTGTCGCCCATTATATTTTTGCCTGTGTATTTTTCATTAGTAATGAAACCAAAAATTGAAGGAGCAATATTACAGTTACAAAGAGAAGTACACAAAATATTACGTGGAGTATTTTTAATCTGTGCAATTTTTCTTAGTGGTAGCTAGGGTCTACAAAAGTTTTGGTCGATCAAATTATATTAAGCAACAGGAGTATTAAACACTTCTCGCATATATTTTTTTTGTGGATCTACCTCCTCCACGTTGGCTCACGGGGTTGCGGTATCTTTTTTTTTTTTTTTTTTTTGTGGATCTAAAATTATTCAAAATGAGGATTACAATGACACATGAAGAGTTTTCCTTCATTTGCCTCCCGAATAAAGTGTTATTTACGCCCTTGAATTATAATAAATAGTGTGAGGGCAAAATTAAAAAAAATATATTTAATTTTATGCACTATAAATATTATTATTAAAAAACTAAATTAAAACAACTAAATTTAACAAACAAATAAATAATAACAAAAAAAATTCGTGACTAGATTTAATATTGTAATTAAAAGAACTGAATAATGTTAAAGATATCGAAACGATAATTTATAAAAAAATAAAATAAAATAAGGGAAGTAAATTAAACGTGTAAAAATCCACCACCAAAGCTCATCCTTTCCCCCAAATCAACACCGACCTCTTCTTCTCAACTCAGCCCTTCCCCAAATTCCACATTCAACCGTCAACCGTAGCCTAGCCGCTGCAAACCCACAACAAAACATCGTGCGGCGGTCAACGGCGGTACGAGAGGTGAAAAAAAGGAGAGATTTTGGTGATGAACAAGCATCAGTGAAGGTATGTTTCATTCCCGCCAAACTGCAACTGCTAGATTTCCCTCATTTTCTGATTTGCCTTCTCAAGTTTGGGGAGGTAGTGACACCTCTCCAAATTTTCCCTTGCACTGCACTGCTGAGTTTAGGAAATGGGGAGGCAAAACTGGAGGTTGGGAGGTAAGGGTTGAGGAGGACTTTTACCATCATTATCAAATACCCAAAAAGTCTACTTTTTTTGACCGCCTGTTTTACACGAAAGGATTGACCGAGTATCTTTTGTTTTCCACACACAAGTATACTTTTATTATATAAAACAATATCACAGCTCTCATTTTTCTACACCACTACTCACTGATCCATATACATACTCGTGATGACTTCCTCTCCGACCGTAAAACTCATTTCCTTCATCGCCATTTTTATTGTTACAATCTTCTGCTGCTGCTGCCATCCTCTTAGTGTCTCTGCTGCTGCTGCTTTTCGGAACAACGAGACGGACTGGGAAGCACTGGTGGCTTTCAAGGCTGGGATAACCAGCGATCCCTTTGGCTTCCTGACTTCTTGGAATCACTCTGTCCCCTTCTGCCAATGGCTTGGCGTGACATGCAATCAGCGGCGGCCACAAAGAGTCACTGCCCTTGTCATTCAGCATCAGAAATTGACGGGTCCACTATCCCCTTACATTGGAAATATGAGCTTTTTGAGGAACCTGTCTCTTATGAACAACAGTTTGAGCCATGAAATCCCTCCTCAACTTGGCGGTCTGCGGAGGCTGCACATCTTGTTTCTCAACAACAACTCCTTCACGGGCGACTTACCGGGCAACCTGTCGGCTTGCACTAATCTTGAGTGGCTCAGCATTCGTTGGAACAGCCTAAGCGGGAAAATTCCGGTGGAACTTGGCTTCCTGACCAAACTCAAGAGACTTTTTGTTGGCTACAATAATTTGACAGGTGGTATCCCTCAATCTTTTGGAAACTTGTCATCTCTTTTTGTGCTTGATGCAACGCTCAATCATCTTGGTGGGAGCATACCCAGTGTGCTAGGAGAACTGAAGAACCTACAATTTCTTGGTCTTGGCTTAAACAACATTTCAGGTGTAATCCCCTTCCAAATTTACAATCTTTCTTCCCTAACAATTCTCGACGTCGGGCAAAATCAGATCCATGGGAGTCTTCCGCCCGACATGGGCAACAGGCTTCCTAATCTCAACTTCTTTAGTATCGGCCATAACCATTTTGTTGGGTCCATTCCCGCATCCATGGCCAATCTGTCAAATCTAAGTGTTCTTCAAGTCAATGAAAACATGCTCACAGGGAAAGTGCCTACATTTCACAAGCTTCTGCAGCTTCGGCAATTGAGGCTTGGTTCCAATCGGCTTGGAAGTAGGCAGGAAAATGACTTGAGCTTCATCTCCTCTTTGAGCAATGCCACAGACTTGACTATTCTTAGTTTCGGCACAAACAACTTTGGAGGCACTTTGCCCGAATCACTTGGGAACCTCTCGGCCAAGCTTTCAATTCTGACCTTCGAAAACAATCATATATCAGGTAGCCTTCCAAATGGGTTAGGGAATTTGGTCAACTTGGGGTGGTTTACAGCATCTCAGAACCACTTTTCAGGTAACATTCCAACTGTTTTATGGAAGACTCAAAGCCTAAGATACTTGTATTTAGATTTTAACAATTTTTCCGGGAAACTTTCACCCTCCATAGGAAATTTAAGTATTTTGCTGGAACTTTTTGTTGGTAGTAATGACCTTCATGGTCCAATTCCTTCAAGTTTGGGAAACTCGAAAAGTCTGTTGGTGATAGATCTTTCATCTAACAAATTTAATGGCACAATACCGAAAGAAGTTTTTGAATTGTCATCATTATCAAAAGCGTTAGACCTATCAAACAACCTATTGGGTGGTTTGCTTCCAAAGGAAGTAGGGAATTTAAAAAGTCTTGGAGCATTATATATCTCTCACAACATGTTGTCAAGCGAGATTCCTAGTTCCCTTGGTAGCTGTATGAGTTTGGAAGTGCTAGACATGTCCGAAAACTACTTCCAAGGGAACATTCCTTTCTCTTTGAGCTCCTTACGAGGTATTCGGGATATAGATCTTTCTCGCAACAATTTATCCGGTGAAATTCCAAATTTCTTGGGGAACCTTGACTTGAGAAGTTTGAATTTATCTTTTAATAACTTTGATGGTGCACTACCAACTCAAGGGATTTTTAAGAACCGTAGTGCTTTTTCTGTGAATGGCAATAGTAGGCTTTGTGGAGGTACACCTGAAATGCAGCTCCCCTTGTGCCGTGCCAAGATGAGGAGACCAAGTCCTACCTTGAGAATCATAATTCCCACAACTCTTGGGATTCTCGGAATAACTTCAATATTAGGAATTTTACTCTTTTGTTGGTCAAGGAAGAAGAGCAAAGAGCCTCAATCAAGCACACCTACAATCTCTAGCCTTGTCAAAATTTCATTTCAAAGTCTTGTGAATGCCACCGACGGATTTGCTTCCACCAATTTGATAGGCATTGGTAGTTTTGGATCTGTTTACAAAGGAATTCTGGAGGATGGGAAAGCTATTGCCGTAAAGGTGCTCAATCTTCATCGGCGTGGAGCTTTGAAGAGTTTCATGGCAGAATGTGAGGCTATGAGGAACATTCGACATCGCAATCTTGTTAGGGTACTAAGTGCTTGTTCAGGTATTGATTATCAAGGAAATAATTTCAAGGCGGTGGTTTATGAGTTAATGGTCAATGGAAGCCTAGAGGAGTGGTTGCATTTGGTTCAATTGGCAGATGTCGAGCCAAGGGAACATTTGAATCTTGTTCAGAGATTTAATATTGCTATGGATGTTGCAAGTGCAGTTGACTATCTCCACCATCAATGCGAACGCCAAATTGTGCATTGTGACATCAAGCCGAGCAATATTCTTCTAGATAGTGAAATGGTTGCTCACGTTAGTGACTTCGGATTAGCAAGATTAATACAAGAGACCGGCGGTCAAACTGCAGATCGATCAAGCTCCATCGTAGTCAAAGGAACTGTGGGTTACGCTCCACCAGGTATTATTTTCGAACTACCTATGTTTCTATCTACCCTAATTGTGATTTTTCGTTTGATATTTTCCAAAATGAGCTAAGCTCATGCATACTCGCTTATCTAAACATTGAGATTTACTTTTTTATCCCCAAGCAAAATGATGAACCTAAAAGATATTTTGCATCACATCCATTTTATTCATCGGATGGAACGTTTTTGTGTATGTGGTTTCGTAGAATACGGAATGGGAAGTGAGACATCGGTTTGTGGAGACATATACAGCTACGGAATCCTTTTACTGGAGATGTTTACAGCTAAGAGGCCAACTGATGACATATTTCATGGAAGTATGAATCTTCATAACTTTGCAAAGTTGGCATTTTCTCGTGGACTTGTTGGAGTTATCGATCCAATGCTTCTTCAATTCGGAGAGGACGGAGAGACAAGTAGCAGCAAGGGTAGTGCTGTGAACGTATGCATTGCAAAAGTGGAGGAGTGCTTGATTTCGATACTCAATATTGGAGTTGCTTGCTCAATGGAAGTACCCGAAGAGAGAATGGATATTACTAATGTTATAGCTAAACTGCGAGCGATTCACAACAGTCTCTTGACCACAGATGGGGTGTGTGGAAATGAGAAAACTAGAACTGTCAATCATGGATCTTGATCATGTAAGATATGTATCTCTTTCTGTTTCTATTTTTGAGATACTATTGTTTCACATTTTTGAGATTGTTGTTTAACTTGTATATGCTCAACGTTTTGTTTGAGCATTAAGAAAGAAAGTTGAATGTGACAGCCATGGGCTGAATTTCACTGATTATCGAATGCCAAATTGGTATTTCTGAAAAGCTGTTGTTTTAGTTACGAGCCAATGTGTTTTTGTAGTGACTTGTAGTACATTCCTTAACTAGTTGATGTGGTTTTTCCTTTGGTTGAATTGTCACTGATTATTGAATGCAAATATGATGTTGGGAGCTACGAGTATTTTTTCCATGGCGAATCAATCATTTATCTTAATCAAGCTACCGTAAATGATAGTTCTGCTTGATTTGGGAATAGAAAATGCTCAGCTAAGGAATTTGGATGCAGCTCTGTGGCTTTTGGTTCAATTTGTTTTTTTTTTGGGCAGGGCACATGATGTCTGGTATAGTTCAAAAGTGTGGCTTTCGGTTTGTCTACCCGCTCTAGTAGTTGTGGTAGTGTTGTCGCTGCGTGTATGTGCACCTTGACAAACTTGGTCTTCTCTATAATTCTTACCTTTGATCCTGTGTATGATTTGAGTATTTTATTTTGGCAACTCATTAGTTAGTTTCCAAGGTTTTTGTTTTTCAGTAAATTGACCATTTGAGTTACAGGCTTTGATGTCTTACAGGCTTACAGCCTTGTTGACAAAAGGCGAAAGAATAGTTGGCTTTGCAGCCTTTTTAGGCTCAAAGTGATGACGAGTTCATACTTCTCCTGAACCTGTTGTAATTGCTGAATTCATTCATTATAAACATCGACTTCTCTTTTTCTTATTGAAGCTTAGAATTTCTGGTAAATATGGATATTCATCTTGACTTTCTGACGATTATCCCAGAGCTGGGAGATTTTGTTTTTCACGTTTAATTTAACATCAATTGGGGTGTTGTGTTCTTGGTAATTTTGAATAATCATTTGGCCTTCAAGATTTGGCAAACTCAGCATGGATTATGAAGTCACCCAAGTCCCAAGACCAAACCTTACAGAAAGTTGGTGAGGTATCCAAGATTTCCATGTCGAATAGTGTCAAAAGCCATTGTGGTTAAGAATGAGCTTGTTGTCCACTGTTGAAAACACATCACACATACCGAATTTTTAATTTTGAGTTTTAACTTTTAATTAGTTAATTTTTGTTTAAGATTCATGTTTAGTTAAAGCATTATATTTGGTCATATTGAGAATGGGAAGAGTTTATAATTATCACTACCAGAATGCTATCTCTACTCTTGTTTAATTTCGGTATAAAATCCTAGTATTTATGTTCGATTTCTACAAAACCAACTAAGGCTAAGCACGAAATTGATCCCAGATTATGGATAAAGGTAAACTGCTGGAGCATTCCCTTGATCACATTACTCTGATAGAAGCTTTGCCTGGTCTGCCCGCATGGGCAGCTCAACTGGTCTCAGGGGTGAAAGTTGGAACAAGTGACCAAGGGATCGAGCCTCACCAGCGGCAGTGTGGGATCAACCTCTCAAATGAAGGGGGCTCCTTGTGCGCTGTGAGTACTGGTCTTAGCCTCTGTTGTCGGTTGAGTCACCATAGTTTACCTCCTCTCACAATCCCCGTCGGGCAGGGGGTGAGGGGCGCCCAGGGTGAGTGATTTCACCTTTTGGAACAAGCTTTGCCTGTCTAATTGTTGAATTATCACAACCTCCCGTTGCATTTAACTCCACTGCCCATTAAACTGATGGGACCCTAGTGAGGAGAATATTTTCAGGAGTTCATTGTGTTTGTGGAAGATTTTCCAGATTTATCTTGCTTAACTTTTGGCCAACTCAATTGCAGGAATCCTAGCAATAGAATTATAACACTGCCGTTTGAACTCTTATATTCAATATATATATATATATATATATATTAGAAATTCAATTATGATTTATCTACATCTAACATAATGAATACAGATTTTTCCTAGGTTCTACGACACAAGTACTTCCATAAACTGCATTTTAATTTTTTTCAAACCCAAAATTAGATTTTTATGAATTATTACTTGTAATGATGGATATTAATTTTGATCTTTATCTTAGGAGGAGTACAAGAGGCTCGCATTAATTGAGGTTGCTAAGTGGTGATCTTCGATCAATAAGCGAGACTTGAAATTGCATAGCCTTTTAATAAAATGAGTTCCATAAAAATATCAAGAAAGCATTTTGATGCTTATTATTGGATGAAGACCACCATACGTAGATAACATGTGGTGGTCTAAGATCGCTAAATTTTTTCTCATCTCCCACATATATATTTATACCTTGCTTGCATAAAGATGTAGATAATCTTGCAACATTCCAATATCCATCGACCTTTCCGCATTTGGTAGACTATATATACAAGAGTTGAGACTCAAAATTTGACATGAGATTTTATGCTAATGGAAAGGCATTAGGAAAAGTATCATGCTGACACCTGAGTCAAGAATCAAAGCCAATTTTTTTGGGTATTGTTAATAATGGCCTAATGTCACTATTCATCTCCTCTTGTACGCCAATTCACAAAAAGGTTATAGAAATTTTAGGGCTCTTAAGTTGAAGTTGAAGCCTAACTACGGCAAATACTATATACAGGGAACCTTAAATACAGGGAACCAAAAATTCCAAGGCTGCCCTTGCCCGTCTCGTATAAATATACACGAGATTCCACATTTCATCTCGTGTAATCTCACACGAGATGATCTCTGCCCTTGCACTAGCTCGTCT